>JAEQML010057125.1:0-32692 GCA_016904865.1 Pissodes strobi
TATGTATTATTTATCAAGCTTTTATTTAAGCATTTCGAATTTACTTTTATAAGATAGTTGACCAAAATTTGTTATCGCAGTGTTTTCTACCTGTTGTCCCCATTAACCAGGTGTGGGTTTTTACCCCAATATCTGGCCCAATTCTCATTGGTCCTTTTTATTTTTATTTTTATTAAGGTTTCCTTCCTGGAATTGACTACAATTCAAGCCAGCTGTTACATTTCAAGAACTACGCTCAATGGTTATTATTTTTTGCTGGGAAAGTACACACCGGCGAGTACGTCGCCAAGCAAACCTATTTTCGGTCTTAACGTAAAAATAAAAGTTAGTATTCTTCGGTCCGCGTTTAGTTACACAACCCTAGGTAGAGAGCTCTGCTTACTTCATATTTTTGCTGATATCGTATATTTCGTTTATTTTTGTAATTTAGATTTTCAAGAATAAATCTTTAACTCTCTCCTGGTGTTCGGCCCTGTCAAAACTGAAAGTATTTCAAATTCACGAGTAAATTAAAATAAGCGTATAATCTATCTCTAACGCCAAAGTACCATTCTTTTAACAGAAACCGAAAGTAGATCAAATTTGCAGGAAAAAACCTCTAAACCGCATATCGATAACTTTACGCGTTCAGGAGTTATTGCCAGAAGAGCATTTTTTAACAATGCATGCATTGAAAAAACGAATAAGTTTCGAACTTCTGTGGTCAAGCATGCCATGGTTATCATAAAAAATATATATTATCAAAAATAATTATTAAACCATCATTTAAAGGACCGAATTCGAATAAAACATTTCAATTTAATGTCTCATGTGTTCAAACCGCCTCCCATCATGTTGCACTCATTGTTTCAATCTTTGTTGGGTGGAGAAAATTGCCGCTTCGATTTCAGCCGCTGGCAGTTGAAGAAGAAGGATATGGTAATTAATGTAGTCTTTTAAAATATTACGAACAGTAGTTCGTGCTATACCCAAGTTTGAAGATAATGCCCTAGTTCCTAATGTTCCTATCTGCCTATTATACTCTATGTATGCCAGGACATTAATAATATTGTCTTCTGTTCTTCCATAATCCATTGCCACGCCTACAGAATTTAGGACGAAGAAAACTGCCAGTATCTTTCAAAGAAGTTTGTTTTTCGTTTCTACGGGCTATTAAATGTGATAAAGTATAAAAACATACGTGTGAATTACTGAGTCCGAAATTCGTCAGAAAAAGGGCCAAATTTTGATTTTATTCTACTCATATTGCCAAATTTTTGGCTGATATTTTAATTTAGGAGAAAGATCACGATAACTATTATACTAAAACTGGGTACCTGAGATAAGCTTCGTTCAATTGTTGCACCAAATTTCTTAAAATATTGGAGCAGTCCTAAGTCACAATTTAGACTTATTTCCGAGCTTTTTTCCTATTATGTTATTATTATAGTATCATTAATGTTATTTTCATGATTGTTTTGATTATTTTTGTTAATAAAACATTTTTTTCTCTAGTCATGGCATGCTTCACCATAAAAATTCGAAAAATAATTTGTTTTCCACTGCATGCGTTGTTAAAAGTTTTCTTCTGGCAATAACTATTGAACGCGTGAAGTTATCGATATGCGGTTTAGAGGTTTTTGCCTGCAAATTTGATCTACTTTCTCTTTCTGTTAAAATAATGGTATCATTATATTTGAAATTTCGGAGAAAAATGAAAAAACCATGAACTTTTGAATTGGCGCCCCCTAGCGGGAACAGCAAATACCAATTGGTCATGGGTATATTTTGCTATTAATAAGCAAGATTTCCTCTCTCAAATGAAACCTAGTTTGCTCAAATACGTTGAGTCCAACTAAAGTTTTAGGCATTTCAATCAGTCAGATTTCTCCCCCCCCCCCCCCCCCCATATTTCATCTCCTACAATCAAAAGTGATGAACAAAAAAGATGCAGAATTTCACGAGGATTACAGTGGTGGTATTCTTTTATCAACTTATAATAAAACATTTTTGAGTAAAATGCATTTTTCTACCCAACCATAGCTATTGCGCCCCCTAGCGGTAGAGGTATGAACTTGAAAATTATTTCCAGTGTTTTCTTTTGGTCACGTTGGTTAAATAATTTTTTACCGCAAGTCTCTACGGCTAGTAGTTTCTGAGATACAGCCGCTTACCTCGCTTATTTGCCCACCCTGTACAATCCGAATCAACACAGTACTCTTAAATAAAATTAGGTCAAGTTGAAACAAGATCTGAGGAAATAGATATGAAAATGTAGTGACGTGAAAGGTAAAAGAATTGTGCCTCAGAAATGTATCAAGAGAATGAAACCGCTGGATAAAATGATCAAGTTTAAAACTAATATTTTAAACACGAATCAGTGCATTAGTCAGTTCACAAGAGCCACCAGCGACAAGAGAATTATTTATTGCGACATTGAAGAAGTCACTGCTAATCGAGCACAAGGCAGAAAGGAAACTGGATTAATAATGAGAATACTACAATAGTTGAATAAAGTTTTGAAAGAAAGACAACCTTAATTCTGGAATTCTTGTTAAGGAAAATTAGGTATACTTGAAACAGGATCTGATGGAACAGACAAATGAAAATGTAGTGATTTAAAGGGAAACAGAATTGTTTTGCAGGAACAAGTTCTCAGAAATGTAATGAAACCGCTCGATAATATGATTAGGTGTAAATCTATTATTTTAAACAAGAGTCAGTGCATTAGCAGGTTCACAAGAACTTTCCACCAGCGACAAGACAATTATTTATTGCGATATGGAAGAAGTGACTGCTGATCGAGCACAAGGCAGAAAGAAACTTGGATTAGTTAGTAGTGGGAATACTACAAAAAGGTTGAATAGTCTTGAAAGAACCAAAGCCTTAATCCTGAAATGCTTGTTAAAGAAATTTACGCCAACTTCAAAAAATATCCAATCTTGATGAAATGGTATGAACATTTAGTGGTATTGAGTGTGTCTGCATGTTGAATACAAGAATTTTTGCCAGAACAAAAGGTTCTCAGAAATATATGCAGAGAATCAAACCGCTTTGAATCTAATATTTTTAGCAAGAATCAGTGCACCAGTAACTTCATAAGAGCTTTTCACCAACAACAAGACAATTATTTATTGCGACATAGAAGAAGTCGCTGTTGATCAAGCACAAGACAGAAAGAAACTTGGATCAGTAGTGGGAATACTATTCGAAAATAACGTAAAATATGGTTTTGAAAGAAATGCAGTCTTATTTCTGAAGTTGTTAGAAACAATTCATCTTTTATGATAATTGCAGGTGCTCATACCAAAATGTGTGTTCTAACCGAGAGTTGCGATTTTGGAACGCGCATCAGTGTTCTGCAGAAACATGCAGATCACCGCAAAGATATTTTGGTCTGCTTCATCAAGTATCACAAACTAACCCAAACTAGGTGTTGATATTAATGGCGATCTTCTAAAAATAATAAAATATGCAGAAGATGTGCGAAAGCCTGACGGGTCGTTTGCAACACCTAGTGAAGAGAATCACTAGGGTTGGACAAGATTTGGAGCTTAACATCAATGCCATCAAAACCAGGTTATTCGTATTTAATAAAGATCGATACGGAGATATGCCATTGATACTTAACGACTAAATGATAAAGCAAATGCAGCCTTTTAAATAATTAAAGAGTATGATCACAGAGAACGTAGACCCCGATTTAGAAATAAAATGTAGAATTGAAGCAGATTACAATTATCAGGTCTATACATTTATCTCTCTCTTTCTAGTCGTTTACTTCATTGATTTTGTCTTGGCAGTTTTGGCCAGAGTTATCTCCTTTTAATTTCGGTAGATGCATTTCCATCTCCGTTTATGTGAGTTCCCACATGAATTATGTCTTCCACTATTTCTATTACTCTCTATTCTGTTGGTGCGGTCTATTACCATTAGCTTTGTTTTTTTGTCGATTTAATTTAAAGCCGAAGTACAGACTTTCTATTTCCACTCTTTCAATACCTTTCGACATTTCTTGTTCATCCTTTGTTATAAGTATGGTGTCATCGGCCTGGCGAAGATTATTTATTTTTCTGCCCCCTATACTTATGCTTCCCTACCAACCGTCCAAGGCTTTTCTAATGATGCATTCCCCATAATTTCTGAATAGGGTGATAAAATACAGCCTTGTCTTACACCTCGTTGTATATTGAAGGTTTGGGAGGTTTTGTCCTCTAGTCTGACCACTGCAGTGCTATTTTCATATAGATGTTTTAATAGAAGCACCAGATGTTGAGGTGTACCCATATCTAAGAGCGCTTTACAAAGCCTATGCCAGTTGACATAGTCAAATGCTTCGCTGTAGTCTAAGAAACATAGATATGTTTACTTTGCAAATTCTCTTGCCTTTTCGATAATTTGTTTAACGTTTGAGACTTGTTCTCTTGTGCCCTTGCCACTGACGAATCCAGCCTGCTCTCTGGGATCCAAAAAGCATCTGAAGCGTTGAAGGAGAAGTCTGAGCATGACGTTGCTTGGATGCGAGATAAGTGCAATGGTTCTGTAGTTTTTTGTGCAATGGGATGAATGTCGATGCGCTCCAATCGTTTGGCCTTTGTCCTGTTTTCCATATGTTGTTAAATATCCTCTACAGGATTTTGATGCCAACTTCATCGAGTTGTTTTAGCATTTCTGCGCTTATGGTATCATCGCCTGTGCTCTTCTGGTTTTTCAAATAGCGAATAGCTTGCTCTACTTCATCCCTCAAAATATCAGGTTCTTGTTCCACCTCGTTAATGGAAGGTAGTTCGTTTTGTTCTTGTTCAAGGTCTTCATTCTCGTAAAGCTTTTTGTAATATAGCCGCAATACTTCAAGAACTCCATCTATTTCAGTAACCATTTTGCCATTTTGATCTTCTATGTTTCTGGCTTAAATTCTCTGGGGGTTTCCTTGATTCTTTGGAAAACATCTTGTGTTTCATTGGTGTTGTGCAATCATTCAATGTCAAGGCAGATTTTTTGCATCTCGTCTACTCAATCGTTGAATCTCTCTGTTCAACTTTTGGTATTGAATTATCTGTTCATTGTTGCTTTTACCTGCTCTTCTGAGCATCTTCATTTCCTTTACTACATTCCAAGTTTCATCAGTCATCCACTGCTTGTTTTTTATATCCTTGGTATTTTATTGAGTTACTTCTTCTTTGGTATCAATCATAGTAGTTTTAAGAGTTTGCCACATTGCCTCTGATATTCTCCGGTGTTTGAGATAATTTCCAATTTTTCTTCTCATTTTAGTGTAAAAAGCTGGATGTTTTCGGAGTTCAGGGGGGTGCTGTTTTCTTTGTTTTCGGAGATTTAATGTATATTTTTACTCGAGCTAGTAGCAGTTTGTGGTCGCTGCCACATTCCCCTCCTGGGAGGGCCTTGACGTTCTTTATACTGGATCCCCATCTTCTTGTACCAAAATATAGTCTATTTGATTTCTGTATAGGCCACCTGAAGACGTCCACGTGTACCTACGTCTAGGATGTTCAGGAAATATGTTATTTATGATAATCATGTTGTTTCCTATACAAAACTCTACGAGTTTATGTCCAGATTCATTTCTGACTCCCAATCCATACCTGCCTACGAGGTATCTTACTTATTTGTCTTTCTGAATTTGACCGATTTTAGCGTTGAAATCGCCTTGTATAAGAGTTATTTGTTTGCTGGGTAGTTCTTGCATAGTACTTTCCAGTTTATTGTAGAAATCGTTTATTTGGTCTTTCGTGCTTGTTGATGTTGGAGCGTAAATCTGGACGTAGTTTAAGGTACAAGGTTTGACCACGGCACATATAACAACCAGCAATATTACTCGACCTGTCAGGCGAAAAATTAAATTTGACCTTGTTAATGTCAGTTGGGTAGGAAAAGTCAGGGCTGGATTTGAAATATATATAAGTATGATTTTCCTTTAACAGAGCCGTAATATAAAATGTCAAATATCAATGGGATATGAAATATATGTATACCTTGTTGTATGAGCAGGAAATCTAAAGAAATTCTTCTTGGAAGAATATCTCTGGTTTGTACAAGTTCTCATTGCTTAAACACCATGGTTTTTTGCATTACACAATGTCATAAGCAACGTTCATCTCTCACAATGTCAATTATTTGACAAATACACGCCTATGGTTTCGATTTAACTCCAATGGCAATCAAATAAACCAGTCCTAAAAACACGACGCCGCTGGCGGCAGTTTGACGGAGTTCCTACCAAGGAATATCTTGCGCGCTGACTTGCGCAGATGCGAAAAAAGAAGATGTGATATTGCTGGTTGTTATATGTGCCGTGGTTTGACGTTGATTTTTATAGTCAGCATTCTGAAACTCACAGGACTGTAGCCTAGCACACTTGATCGTAGTGGTTTTGGAATAATCACAGCTACGCCGTACAGTGAGTCTGTCTGAGGTCCAGAAAAGTATATGGTGTTACTGTTTTTGGAGGTGAAATGTCCGCTACCAGACCAAGGAGTTTCGCATATGCCTACTATGTTGATATTTGTCACGTCACGTTCGATGATATCTAGTTTACCCGGATGTGTAACGAGTCCCTGAACATTCCAAGTGGCAATTGAGGTGCATTTTCGGAGGTTCATCTTTGTTAATGGGATCTGCTTATTCATATCTTCGGACCTTCTCACAGCATTCCCTTCCGGAGATCCGATTGGGGGAATATTTAAACTCCGGATATTTTTAACCGTGAGACAATCCATAAGATTCTCTTGGGAAGATTCCCGCTGCTTTTCTCTAGGGGAATGGGAAGATATGAATGTGAAGAGATTAGGGGTCAAGACAAGGATCCCTCCAAAAAGGAAGTGGAAGACATCCAAGAGCTCGTGTCGGCAGGGTTGCTAAGTCCCTGAAGTAGATGTATTCCTCGTAGGAATCACAAGGAAGTATCTGCCTGCTACCAACCATTTATACGAGAAAGAAATAATAATCGACGTTAATCAATAATAAAAAAATAATAATAATGATATACAATAGAAGTACGATGGATTAACGATATTAGGCTCGGAATGATGCTTGTTCCCAATTCTCGCACCAATAGAACGTTAAGCGTTTTTTGCCTTATCTTTCTGGGTCTGATTGACTTGCCTTATACCAAACTTGATCAGAAGGTTCTAAAATGCTACAAATCGTTAAAACGATTGCTATGCTCGATATACGAAAATATGCTGACAAATCCTACAGACTGCGCCGGTTACTAACTCGGATATGAGGAGAGTATTTCTAAAAATTTAATTTGCTACAAGCAGTTAACACTAATTTAAAACAATAATTTTTATCTAAAAATCATGTGATTTAAATCAAAACAATCCTGCTTAAAAATAAAGATAACTTATCTTTGGCCATTTTAATGAATAGAACTATTCATACACCCGTTTAGGGCTATTTTATGGACGCACTGTATACGAAGAATTACAGTATCGATTACAAAACGACAGCAAAAAAATAGCGAAAGCAGCAGGGAGACCTTTGTTCCCAATCAAAAATTATCGCCCGGCCTGATCCGGAGAGCGCGTTTCTTATAAGTTCGGTCCATTTATCTCCGCTCGCAGAGAAAGCAAACATCTTTCAAGGAACAAAAGCCGCACTAAGCTTGATTTCTATTAAACTCTCCTCCGCTGATTGATACAATACAAGCAATAACATAAAAGGCATTAGTGCCTGTATCGGTTCTCGATCTTGCCGCTTTGAAACAAAAGCGAAGCCCGTCTTGAGCTTTGCGGTGGATTTGCTGAGATCACGACCTATATAGATGCATCTCGCAAGACGCCGATAGAAATGAAACCTATTGCAAATCGGTTCGCTAAGTTAGCATATTCATCACATTTTATAAGACGTATGTATATGGATGTACCGAATTCACATCAAATAGTCTGAGAACGCGCTTCTCAGAGTTACCTGCTGAGAACGTAGCATTTTACTATTCTTTGATTAGAGTCAAAATTACCACACACGACGAGAAATGTGGTGAATCATCATGGTGGTGGTTGGAAATCTTGGAATCAAGACACATGAAGCGCGATCTGAAAGTAGATGATCACAGTAACCTTCAGTTTATACCAATTTTCATATGGATGCGCAGCCAGGGGAAGCCACAAAATGGTGGAACCAAGAGGCTACGAGCACTCAAGAGGACAGCGAGAAAATCTTTTAGCAGAGTAAAAAGAACCCGAACTCAAGCCGACTGGGAGCTATACAGCACCAATCTCCGGGAGTTTAAAAAACTTGTAAGAAAAAAACAGAGAGAGGCCTGAAGGGCCTACTGTGAGGAGATCGAGGATCACTCACAAACTGCACGGCTCTACAAAGTCCTCGCAAAAGACAAAGATCACGACCTAGGTCTACTAATAAGGGATGACGGCACCAAGACCGCTATCCTACTGCCTGCTTATGCAGGCAGACTCATTGTCCTGGTTCGTCGGCAACAGACGAGACAAGTGTCCAACCTAATGATTTGGACACGCAAAGTGCCAACCAAATAGTTAGGGAACACAAAATACGATGGGTAATACTGAGCTCCTCACCCTTCAAATCGCCAGGTACTCACGGCATCCATCCAGCCCTACTACAGTGGGGCTTGGACGAGTTACTGCTGCGCACTTGGTAAAGGTGTTCTGGGCATCCGTGCTACATCCCGAAGACATAGAGAGAAGTAAGAGTAGTGTTCATACCAAAAGCAGGCAGGATGGATTACACTGTTCCCAAAGCCTACCGACCAATCAACCTAACATCCTTTGTGCTGAAAACTCTGCAGAGGCTGTGTGAGCGATATTTGAAAGACTGCGTATTGGTCAACCAACCGCTACATCCCAACCAACATGCGTACACTACAAGAAGATCGACTGGCACGGCCCCGCATTCAGCAGTGAGCCGGATCGAGAGATGAACAATAAGAAGTCCACCTTATGCGTATTTATTGATATCGAAGGTGCGTTTGATAAAACCACCTTTGGAAAAAATCAATGCAAACAGGGGCGTCCCTCCTGCTGATAGTGGCTGGATTTTCAATATGCTCTCAAAGAGACGCGTGCAAATAAAGATGGAATACACTGTATTGAGAGGCACCGTTGCCAGAGGCTGCTCGCAGGTAGGTGTTCTATCGCCACTGCTATGGAACCTTGTTCTCGACAGCCTTTTGCGTCGCCTCAACTCAGATGGATTCTACACAAATGCATATGCAGTTAATTTTACGATACGGCTCAATGGAAAGTTCAAAGGAGTTCTGTGCATTCGTATACCCTTCGCTTAGTCGAGAGTGGTGTAGGGAGCACTCTGTCTGTATATCCCAGGAAGACGGAGATGGTGTTCTTCACCAAAAAAAGGAGGGTGGAGCCACTACGGCCTTCGACTCTCCTAAACACACAACTAAATTTTGCGTCTGAGGTAAAATTCCTTGGGGTCACCTCCGATGCTAAATTAACCTGAAATCTTGATTTAGGGCGAAGACTAAAGAAGGCATACATTTCTTATGAACAGTGCCTCAGGACCGTGAGTAAAACCTGGGTGTTGAAACCCAGGGTCGTAATGTAAATCTATACTGCTATCATAAGCTCCATGATTGCCTATGGAGCCGTAGTATAATGTTCCAAGAGCCAACAGGAAACAGTAATGCTTGATCTCAGTCAGTTACAGAGAACTACCCCAACCCCAACCAGGGCCATGGAAGTAATGTTGTGCTTGCCGCCCCTAGATATCTATCTAAGGGAGGTGGCTCTGACTACATTGCTGAGGCCCAGATTCATTGGTGTGCAACCCAGCATAGAATGTGGAGAGACCAGACGCCACCTGTGGGAAGGGGCAGTCGGAAGACAACAAACTCTTACGGCACAATATTCATTCGGAATACATAAGAGTAACCTTGGGGAGAACAAGAAACAATGCCATACAAAATATATGTAGTATAAGCTGGGTGCAACAGAAACTTTACGGTGGTCGGCACTAGGTTTGACCTTCTCCGAGGCGGAGTACCGTGCCTTAATTTGGTTGAATAGCCCGCACGTATACAAGGTTGATGCCCAACTAAATTGCACAATGCTCCTGATCTCTGGCACCATTAGACCGACACAAACACACTGGCTCCCGTTTCTGAGCAATATACCTCCCCCGCCGTTTGAAAGCTTTCATGCCCTATTCCAAGATTTTCCAGGATAAACCAAATTCCCTACTTTAAGACCTTGCGCAGCTTCTAGAAACAAAAGGATTCGCCTTGCTGAGGAAACGGAAGAATTGATTTCTACAAATATGTCCCATTTAAAGTGCAACACTCCTCTCAGCTTCTAGGATTTGATCTGCACAAGCAAACCTGAATCCGAAACAGGATTCGGTTTGGCGCTGTCATAAGCAGCGTCTCCCTGTATCAATGGGGAAAATGCCGTCCCCAACGTGCGACTGTGGAGCCGAGTTATAGTTTTAGTAGTATTAACGCTTTAGGTTATACATGCTCCCTTCTTTTTGTAGACGATATTATATTAGATATCGCTAAGCATGTTCTAGACAAGGCTGAGAAATGGTTCCCAACGAATCAGTTAATCCTGAATCAATCTAAAGCCGAAAACCTATTGAATCTAGCAACAACAGGCATATATCTGGCAAAATTTGCTAAATTGTTAGAGGTGGTAATAGATGATTCACTGAATTGAACATCTACTGATAAAAATGTTGAGCGAAAAATTTTTAAGGACACTCTTTGCGTTTAGACGACTGAATGATGTTGTTGCCCTGGATGTGTTGAGATCTGTTTGTTACGCAAAGCAGGTGGCTAAGAAATACCTGCCTTATGGAGTAGTGTTTTGGGATAGTGTACCTGATGCAATTAAGTTTTTTCGCATTGAATATAGGGGGCTGCTAGCTAAGGCTGGCTACCGAGAACATTGCCGCCCATTCTTCACACAGTTCAGGAATATATCATGCCCTTGTTGCTATATTCATAGCCGCAAAAGAGATTGTTTGCAGGAATACTGAGGACAAGATTATTAAAATCTACACGGACAGTAGACAAGCACTACTGGCCCTGAAAAGATATAAACTTACAGCCAGGTGAGTACTAGAATGTCAGATCTGTCAGCTACCCACTTCCAAGGATTGATGATCTACTTCATGAAGCCAAAAGGACAAGATATATGACCACATTAGATCTGAAAAGCGGATACAATCAAATTAGTGTAAAACCTGCTGATAGAGACAAAAACGCGTTCGTAACGTCTTTTGCTACATTTAGATATAATCGAATGCCATTTGGTTTGCCCACTGTACCATCTACATTCCAAAGGCTAATGGGCAGATTTCGTCCAGGGTTACCGGATATTTTTATTTTGGCTTTCCTTGATCTGATTATTATCTCTTCAGCTTTTCAGAACCACGTTAAGGATCTTCAAAAGGTTTTCGCAACTTTAAATTGAAGTTGAATCGGAAAAAATGCTGTTTTTGTTGCGACTCTGTTCGATACCTTGGACACATTTTAACTCCGGAGGGAATAAAACCGGATGATTCCAAGGTGGCAGCCATAATAAATAGGCCTGCGCCCAAAAATGTGAAGGCACTTCTCAGTTTTCTACAGATCTGCTCCAGGTTCAGGCGTTTCATTGGTAAATTCGCCGAAATATCGAAGCCCTTATCATCTTTAACCAAGAAAATTGCCAGATGGGACTGGGGAAAGGAACAAGTTGTATCTTTTAGCCAGTTAAAACTTTTATTAACCACTGCTCCGATACTAAGACAGGCAGATTCATGTTTGCTGTATACCCTGCGCACGGATGGAAGCAGTTATGCTCTTGGAGCTTGTCTACTCCAGCGGGAGGGCCTCGATGAACGTCCTATTGAATATGCTTCGAGATTATTAACTGCTGCTGAGCAAAATTACAGTACAACGAAACGAGAAGGTCTCGCTATCGTTTGGACAGTCGAAAAGTTTAGGGGTTATATAGAAGGGACCACCGGCACCGTCATTGTGCAGAGCGACCACCAGCCATTACGATGGTTAATGACACTAAAAACACGGACGGGACGTCTTGCGCGATGGGCTTTGAGTCTACAAGCTTACGACCTTCGTATAGACTATTTTACAGGAAAGAAAAATGTGATAGCGGACACTCTATACAGGCTGCCAAGGGATGAATCTGATGAGTCAATGAATATAGTCAGTGTAGATCTACCAACAAAATCAACAAGCGAGATACGTACTGAACAGTTAGCTGACCCGGATCTTAATAAAATCATTAGTCGATTCGAATCTTCCAGTGCTGGAGTTGGATTTAAGAAATGGACAGAGCGAGTTTTTATTATGTGCAATGGTGTACTATTTCGCTACACTCCTGATATGGATGAAGAGGAACCTTAACAAATCACGCAGATATTATTGGCCCGGCATAAGAGAAACTATTGCAGAACATATTGGCAAATGTATTGAATGTCAATGATATAAAGCGATAAACTTAAAACCCGCCGGACTATTACAAATTCCAGTTCAGTCCTAAAGATTTGAAGTTAAATCTATGGACTTATTTGGTCTTCTCCCAGAGACTACCGATGGGTACCGTTGGATTTTTATCGTCGAATACACTACCAGCCGCTGAACAGAAATGTTTCCTTTGAAGAAGCTTGTTTTCGATGTTTCATAGATGAGACGGTTCTTAGGTACGGGGTACCCCGAAGAGGAATTAGTGATAATGGGATCCAATTTGTGGGAGCAGTTATGCAGCAAGTAGCTCACTATTTGGGATTTCAACAATGTTTGACTCCTGTGTACCATCCAGAATTTAACCCAGTAGAAAGAAAGAACAGGGATATGAAAATTCAACTAGCTATCCTCACTTCGACGGATCATATCTCTCGGGTTGACAAGTTACCCATAGTTAGGTTCGCCATCAACACCTCAAGATGTCATTCCACTGGCTATTCCCCTGTGTACTTAACCTTTGGTCACTAGCTACGCACTCCTGATGTTTGCCGTGACATGCGCACTATCATCCAGAATGACAATTTTATTCCTCAAGTCACAACCTATTTAGAAAAATTAGGCACTACCCTCTACGAAGCACGAGAAAATTATGAAAAGGCCTAAGACAATAGAAACGCCCTTAAGGATGAAACTAGACGTTCAATTATCCATAACCACGGTCATAAAGTCCTAGTAGACTGTATGTATTAAGTAGTACTCGGAATCAATACACTTTAATTCGCCCCAAAACGACACGGACCATAACGACACGGACCATATTTGATCCAGAAGCGTGTTACACCCACCACTTCTCTTGTGTCGTCGACTGATAATCCAGACGTAGTCCTTGGAAAGTACCATGTGTCTGCCCCGACTCCCTACAGAGGACCCGATGCTAAACATATAGAACCAGTCGCCTCCTATAAGCAAAGCTGGTGTCGAACTGCCAGAACCCCAGAATGAAGCCACGAACGATACTCAACCTATTCAAGTTGCAGACGAGAACGCAATTTCAATGAAAAATAAAACCCATGACCAAAGCAAGATTCGTGGTGAACAATTTAGTTTCGATGCTAGAACCTCACTGAGTAATCTCACGGTCACAAATTATAACCATCTTTACATAATGTATACGATCGATATTGGGTTGACGCCATAACTTCGAACGATCGAGTTGTTGCTGAACTTGGTTGGTACGAAGCCATGTAGCCATGTACTATACTCATAACATGCTTGATTTAATGCCGGAAAAACGGATTAAATATTTGTTCTCTTTGCGGGCAGATTATTTAATTGATTAAAGTAGGAATTGGTATGGCACGCACTTAGACAAGGTTGATGTCCACCTAAATTACACAATGCTCCTGATCTCTGGCACCATTATACCGACACAAACTCACTGGCTCCCGGTTCTGAGCCAATATCCCTCCCCCGCCGCTTGGAAGATTTCATGCTCTACTCCAAGATTTTCTAGGATAAACCAAATTCCCTAATTTAAGACCTTGCGCAGCTTCTAGAAACAAAAGGATTCGCCTTGCTGAGGAAACGGAAGGATTGATGACTACAAATATTTAAAGTGCAACAGTCCTCTCAGCTTCTAGTATTTGCCCTGCACAAGCAAACCTGAATCCGAAGCAGGATTCGAGTTGGCGCTGGCATAAGCAGCGTCTCCCTGTATCAATGGGGAAAATGCCGTCCCCAACGTGCGACTGTGGAACCGAGTTATAGTTTTAGTAGTATTAACGCTTTAGGTTATACATGTTCCCTTCTTTTTGTAGACGATATTATATTAGATATCGCTAAGCATGTTCTAGACAAGGCTGAGAAATGGTTCCCAACGAATCAGTTAATCCTGAATCAATCTAAAGCCGAAAACCTATTGAATCTAGCAACAACAGGCATACATCTGGCAAAAATTTTCTAAATTGCTAGAGGTGGTAATAGATGATTCACTGAATTGAACATCTACTGATAAAAATGTTGAGCGAAAAACTTTTAAGGACCCTCTTTGAGTTTAGACGACTGAATGATGTTGTTGCCCTAGATGTGTTGAGATCTGTTTGTTATGCAAAGCAGGTGGCTATGAAATACCTGCCTTATGGAGTAGCGTTTTGGGGTAGTGTAACTGATGCAAAAGTTTTTTCGCATTCAAGAGAGGGGGCTGCTAGCTAAGGCTGGCTACAGAGAACATTGCCGCCCCCTTCTTCACAGTGTTCAGGATTATATCATGCCCTCGCTGCTATATCCATAGCCACAAAAGAGGTTGTTCGCAGGAATACTGAGGACAAGGCTAGTAAGATTCACACCGACAGTAGACAAGCACTACGGGCCCTGAAAAGATATAAACTTACAGCCAGGTCAGTGCTAGAATGCCACAATTCACTGGAGGATGCCGCCCGCAAAAACAGAATCTGTGTGCTGAGTTAAAGGAAATGCACAGTGCGAAGGTAACAAATTAGCGGATAAATTGGCTAGAAAGGCAGCCGGTTCAAACATTATGGGAGTCCGTCAAACCTACCTATTGCGACGTTGATACATATGATAAAAAATATCACCCATGAATACTTCAAGGCAAGATGGAACGAAACAATTAGCTGTCGACTTGCCAGGGAGCTACTAAGCTACCCGAATGAGTCTGCAGCTAACGCACACATGGGTATGTCGAGGAGGAACCTACGACTCATGGCGGGGATTCTAACTGGACACTGCCAGCTAAGGACGTTTTCTACACACACAAAATTAGGCTATGTGAGGCACCTCTATGAAGAGGCTGTGAACAGGAGGCCGAATCAGTAGAGCATCGGCTCTGCGATTGCGACGCTGTTTCGGAACTAAACGAATCCATTTAGGGAGAACCATGGCCAACCATGGCTTTTCTCAGAACAGCGTCCTCGGGCAACATCGCCGCCTTTTGTACAACATTAAGCTGAGCAATGGCCTAGACGGATTGTTTCACCAGGAGCCTAAGTGCCGTGGCCTTTCGAGGCCACCCTCTCACCATTTCCAGATTCCAGATCTATGTCCCCAGTTTATTAGAAATACACCAAATGAAACATTTGTTGATGCTAGAGTCGCAAGTTTATACTTATCCCAATAAGATCTTGGAGGTTGGTGAGGGTCGCTCTTCTTTTAACATGAAAACACATAACCACCTCCCGATGTGAAAAAAATCTTTAAGAATAACATAAATATTATATTCCGCAGCATTGCTTCTATTCTACACATATGATACTAAATACCATTTCAGTCAGTGTGTATCCTATTACTTGTTTATAAATCCTAAAGTATGGTAACTTATAATGTATAATTATAATATCTTAAAGTAGTCCTTAGGATTGTTATTTTTTGATGTACTACAACCCTTATTCTAAAGTGGTAAATGAATAAATTAAAAATTGAAAATATAACACAACCAACATCTATAGGCAATGTCACATGCCATTCAATGAAAACAAAAGCTGATGCCGAAATTGTCGTCCAATTTGCAATGAGCAATTTAACTCGGTGATAGGTTCACGTAATAGTATCGCATATTGAAAACAATTGCAGCTTGCGAGCTTATTAGCATTCCGATCCCGAAGAAAATTGAGAGCATTTAAATTCGGAATGGTTCTCGAAAGTACTAAAAATCGAATGCCGTAGTTGGAAATCACTGACGATTCGATTCTGTTTGGATCGCCGTAAGTTTTTAATGACTTTAAATTTATGTAGCATTATCGCAGATTCTCAAAGTTGCAGGTTACTATGCGGAACAAAAACAGTTCCATAAAGGAATATGTTACTCAATAGTGACGTTAAATATCACTCGCTTTAGTTCATTGCTATATAAAATGAAACACTTGTTATGCCGATTAGCAGTAAAGAAAACTAACTGACTATAACCAAAATGTTAATGAATCGTAACGTAAAACATGTCACCCTACTACTACAAGTAGAACTACTAATAACTACCTGTGATATAGGAAGTAATCGTAAATAGAAATAAATGGTTCTTAAATAACCCAAAACATGATCATGTTCCGTTTACACTGTTCGAAATACTTGGACGTAATATTAGCTAACAGTTTCATGTCATGTCAATACAACCGTGAAATTGAAAATAGTACAACCTAGAGCGTTGTTCAACTAGTCAATTCTGATTATAAGGAAAAAATTGAGTTTTATTAAGCTCAAATAAAAATACTGACGTTAAAACATTAAAGAAGAAAAAAAAACGACAAAAAGCCTTAAACTGAATTGTACCCTGCTCAATGCAAAACGGCGTTGTAAATTAATCAGTAATTATTAAAGCTAAGTAAAATTTGTATATCTGGACTTCACGGTTCGTCCTGCTGATATGACCAATCGGACTCATGGGCAGCATACCAAGTAACCCATAGAAGTCCCATAGGACTACACATGGGACTGCTTCGGTAGAAGGGCTCTTCTACGTCCTTATAGCTGATGAATACAAGGAGCTTCTTTAGTAGAACGACTCTTCACGTAGCAAAAAACCCTGTGAAGCACCAACGTATTCAAGGATTTTGCTAAAAATCCAAAGCAAGGTAAATTTACAAGCGGAGGAAATAAAACTAAAAAAAAAGATAGAAAATCAATATTTTACCAGTGAAGGCTTTTCTTTATCTAGCTTAAAGGTTTTAAGGATAGAAGGCACTCGCCTGTCACAAAAACAGTGGAAAAATCCCGATACCGGAACAGATCCCGGGCACCAAACAGTCAATACACTAAAGAGGAGGTAACAGCAGCCACTGCCTTAGGCTGAAAATAAAACCTGCAGAAAATCCCTGAAGGAGAGGGCGGAAGTGCCTCTCTAATAAATCCCATACGAGCTACACGCTCCATGCCACACATAAACAAGGCTTTCTCGTCAATATTCGAAGAAATCACCCCAAGACTCTGTCTCACAAATCTTGCCTAATTTAAATAAATAACCAGACTATAAAGAAAAAAGTATATAACTAGTTTTATCTACCACGCTTCACAGTGCGTAAAGTGAAGTTTTAAGTACTAGTGCGTAAGGTAATCTGTTTTATACATTAGTGCTATGTTGGGGTTTGGAACCTTCAGCGAAATGCACTAAAATAGAGTTTTATCCACAATACTGATTAAAACTGTTTTAGTCATCTCCAGATGATGCTAACATGGTTAGCGAAACACGCGTCGTGTGCAAAAATTCTGTTTCAAAAACTGAAAAAGCAAAATTCTTACAGAGTGACAATAATTAAAGAGTATGTCCAGGAAAAAAAAGATACAGTTGCGAGGAAAGGCATAAAAACAAATGACATTTCTACACGACACACTTAAAAATCGTCATACGTGATTCAAGGTAGTTGTCAAAATTCCTTTATCATACTCTACATTTTGCAGACAACGACCGTTCTGGTTAGTACCTCCTCAGATATATGCTCGCGTCACATGTCTCTGTATTACCCACGAAAATTTTAATATATTGGTAGAGTCCCTTCACAAAATCAAGTAATAGAGCAAAATATGCAAAAGAAATTCTTACAACCATTTGCTGTAACATAAGAGCAGGACCATGCCTCAAACGAAAACGGTTATGCAGGATCAAAAAATAAAGTTCCATGTGGAAGACGAAATGTAGTTTACGACTGAATATGCTTATACAAAATGGCAACCTCTTAAAGAGCAAAGAATGAGCATAAAATCCCAACAAGAAATTACAGTACTGTTAACAGCAAATGAAAAATAGAAGCTAGTGTCTTAACTATACCAACCGTGCTAAACCAAACACTTCTCAATTGTATGCACCACATTCTAAAGATTACTCATCATAAAACATTTATCAAGAAACTTAAATGTAATTTACACGAAAATGATAAGTTCCTACTTTTTTTTATGGCAGTGACACACACACTAGACGAGATCCTATGGCACTCAACGAGCGGTGCGTGTGCTAAGATGTTGATTGACACGGTTCTTGAATAGCTGTAGGTTGTAATTAGGAGGAAACAGATGTCCTGGGAGTGAGTTCCACAGTAATGCAGTGCGCCAGACAAGGACTGTAAAGCAACGTTCTTCAACGCAAATCCTGGGAACATATGCCATGAAAATATCTGTAAAACAGGGATATCTCGGCCAATTTCTGTGGTGGTCCAGACTATCTAGATCCCGGGTCAACTCCGTCGCCGACGAGCCGCACAGCTCTCTTCTGAATAGAATCCAGCAGTTTTAGGGTTTGCTTAGATGCGGCACCCCAGATGTGTGAACAATATTTTAAGCACGGTCTTATTTACGCTCTAGTGTATATAGTTTTTTGTTGCGAAATAGCGCACTAAGCTTCTGCGAAGCTGATATTGCGATGTTACCAACGTGGTCATGACAGGACATATTGCTGTTGACCAAGACGAAAATTAGTCCGATTGACGAGGATGAAGAAATGGTCGATCCTGCCATAAGGATATCAGAGTCCGCCCTATTGGCTTTCTAGTTAAATGTGGCTGCTTGGGTTCTTGCTGCATTGAACTGGACCAAATTCCTGTCGACCCCGGTTCTAACTTTCTCCAGACCTTGATTAATTGTTGTAATCTGCTCCTGTCTCAGGTGGTAAGTCTCAGTCGCTGGTAAAGGTTTTTCTAATCTAAATTGGGAGACAATGGTACTGTCTGTCATAAAACTGTAAACGGGATTAATGGTGTCGGTCAGCAGGTCATTAATATAGATGAGGAACAGAGTTGGTGAAAGTATTGCGCCCTGAGGCACTCCCGCATTAATGGTGAATGTGTCCGAGATGTATCCATCAACTGCAACGTGCAGAAATCAGTTCTTAAGGAAACCGGCAAGTCAGCTGATTAATTGTTGTAATCTGCTCTTGTCTGTGATGGTAAGTCTCAGTCGCTGGTAAAAGTTTTTCTGATCTAAATTGGGAGACAAGGGGATGTCATCTGCATAAACAGGATTATTGGTTTCGCTCAGCAGGTCATTAATATAGATGAATAACTGAAAGTATTGCTCCTTGAAGCACTCCCGCATTAATGATGAATGTGTCCGAGATGTGTCCATCAACTGCAACGTGCAGAGATCGGTTTTTAATGAAACTGGCAAGCCAGCTGCAGAGAGACGCTGCAAGTCCGAAGGAAGTCAGTCTGTGAGGAATCCATGATGCCAAACTCTGTCAAATGCATTCGAAATATTTGCGTTGGATATTTCGAGATTCTCCGTAGTTCTCAGTTGCCCTACTCACCTATATGAGTGACATAGGCCAATATATTTTCGGTCGATCTCTGTTTGGGGAAGCCGTATTGGTTATAGCTAATTATTCTATTGGTCTCGAGGTAGTAGTTGCTGATTGACTTCATGTTCCATGACTTTGGAGATTATTGGAAGCAAGGCAATTGGGCGATAGTTTGTGGACGTGGTTTTCTTGCCTTTTTGGAACAGATTATACTCGGGCGACTTTCCAAGAATATTGGTAAATCCCTTTTCGGTTAGAGAGAGTAAAAAGTTCGCAGTTCCTTAATTCGATGGCAGGTATTTCATCCGCCCCAGATGCCTTTTGCGTATCTAGCTCTTTAAGGATTTTACGAATGCCACGGTGGTGAAACTTAACTTCTGTCATTGTAGTGTTGATCTTGGATATGGTGGGGAGAGCCTTGTCATGCGGGACGTTTAAGGTAGAGTGCGAAGCATGCGGCGAGCATATTTGTTTTTCCCTAAGCTGTAGTCAAAGGCTGTCTGTCAAAGGCGGAAGAGATGTTGGTGATAACTTGATGGAATTTAGGATGTATGCTTCCATTCCTGAGGCGATTACTTGCGTAATCTTTTCGCAACAGACCGACGGGTTGTCAGTGCCAAAGCAGACGTCAAACCAAGGAAAATCCATATAGAACACTCTTAGATCCTTCCAGCTTGCACAATTGTAATGCCAGATTTTACTAGGCAATGGTGGATCCTTCTGTAGGATTGATAGTTCACTATCCAAAATCAGATAACCTTACATACCGGCATGATATATTATAAAGCTGAAAAAGAAGGCTTCTTTGAGTTTCTAGTTCGCTGCGACATGATCTATGTTCTGTAATTTCTCATTTAAAGCCAATTATGTTACACATTATGAGTAAAGTTAAAGCTAAAATCAACACTTCATTTTTTGTCTGACAGTCCCATAACACAATATCGGAATAGGAAAATGTTATATTTTTTTCAATCGGAAATACCACTATATTTTCCTACTATCCTTGGAATTTCTCAGAATCAGGTCACGGTAAAGGTGCATCAGATGGCATAGGTGCTACCTTAAAGAGATTTGCCGAATAAATGGTTGCTAATAACCAAAATGTTAATTCTTTTGATACATTTGTGAAATTAATTCAAGAAAGTGGCCCTAATATTTAAGTTGACGTCATTACTGAAGAGGATATTATTGCAGTCGGAATCATCCTATCCTATACCATTCTACCAGTAAAAGGGATACTGAACGTCCGTCAGGTTAGTAAATGTTTGTGATTTCTCTAAAAAAAAGCATTATCATCATCATCTTCAGCTTCTCTCCGTCCATCTCAGGACATAAGCCTCTCCAATTCATCGCCATTCACTTCTGTTGGTCGTCTGACTCATCCATTGGGTACCTGCCAGTTTCTGGATGTCATCTTTCCACCTCGTTCTTGGTCGTCCTGGGTTCCTTTTAGTTGTTCTGGGCCTCCACTCAGTTGTTTTCTTGGTTCATCTGTTATCATATGTCCTCATCAAATGGTCAGAACATTTCCATTTTAGCCTTGCCACCTGTTCTGCGATGTCGATCACTTTTGTCTTTTGTCTGATCCATTCGTTTGTCTTTTGGTCTTGTAGTCGTATCCCTAGCATTTTCCCCTCCATTTTTCTTTGAGCAATCCTTAAACACGCCATGGTCTCCTCATTAAGGCTCTATGTTTCTGCGGCGTACGTTAAGATCGGCAGGACACATTGGTCAAAGACTTTTGTTTTAAGGTACTGTAGAAATTTGGAATTAAGGACATCACTAAGTTTTCCATATGCTGTCCATCCAAGGGGAACTCTTCTGGAGATCTCCGCTGTCTGACTGTCCTTATCGAAGGATATTCTTTGTCCGAGGTACACGTACTCGTCTACGACTTTAATTTCACTGTTGTTGTCAAGGTCAACATCTGTAACATTATTGGAATTCGACATTACTTTTGTTTTTGCTGCGTTCATTTGTAGGCCGTAGCTTTTTGCGGTACTGTTTAACTCCTATAGCATGGTCAAATGTCTTAAATATATCCTCCAGAGCTGTTGTGATTATTTTAGGGGATATTGCATCTCCCTGTCTCACGCCTCTCCATCCATTGATTGGATCAGTTCCCTAAAGACTTGGACTGTCATGATTACGTCGTGGTAAAGAGCGTTGATCAGCTGTATATTTCGACTATCGATACGGCATCTCTTTAGAGCATTTAAAAAAGCTCATTTTTTAAGTGTATCGAACGCTTTTTCAAAGTCCATATAAGCAAGAAAGACCTGTTGATTATATTCCAGTGATTTTTCTATTATTAGCCGTAATGTGTGAATATGATCAATCGTACTGTACCCCCCACGAAAACTGTCCTATTCCACTCACGAATTTCGGTTCTTGTCTTGAGTTTATTTCCATTCTAGTCTTTTAATGATGTTATTTCGGATTTCCCTGGCGATATTCTTTTTGTAAATACTTTTGGCCCTTTGTTGTTTTCTATAACTTCCTTTATTACCCTCTCGTTATATTTGGAGACATCGGCTCTTACTTGGCTCTTGATAAGTTTGTTTCTTATTCTTTCCCTTAGTTCATCGTGTGTCATGGATATTTTATGTTTATTTCTATCTGCAATAAGTTTTTTAGTGTCCTCGGTGATTTTATCATCCGTTGTAGTTTTCCTATCAACTGAAAGAGTTTTTTCAACAACTTTCTTAATGCTCTCTGATACGTAGTTACTAAGCTGGCTTACTTCAGAAAAGATTTCCATATCTTGTGTCAGAATATTTTCAAGATTCGTTCTGTACTCGTCTTCATTTTTTTGTATGTATTCTACATCTTTCATTCTTTTTTGCGAGGACACCATTTTTTGCCTTTCATGTTTTAAATTGATCTTAATTTATGCTCACAGAAATCTGTGATCGGTGACGTGTATATTATTTAAAACTTCTTTAAGTTTATACCTACATTACTCCACAAGGATCCAACTGCTGCCTGTCTGGATTTAAGGGCCAGTGAAAACCATTTCCAGTTCTAGCCGACACTTCAAGAAATCTTTCTGATATATTTTCGATGACACCCTGTAACAATCAGGCAATTCAAACTTGAACTCTTAACAGCTAAATTTATATCTCACCTGGATACCATGTGTCGTCATAAATTACTGCAATCTAGTAATTTTTCTGAAACGGTCTTGTTGGAGAATTTGTTTTGGAATCAGCCGGACAAGTGAAGGCCTTTTAACCAAATATGATAAGCTGGTTGGGTCACATATTTGGTAATGGCTACAGGGCAATCCTAGTTCACAATCAGAACAACTCAGTAAAATTACAGGAATGATGTCTTCAAATTTATTGAGTTGTTTTGATTGTGAACTACGATTGCCCTGTAACCATTACCAAACATGTGACCCAATCAGCTTATCATATTTGGTTACATCGATAGATAATAAACCACAAGAAGAAAAGGCTTTGACTTATCCGGCTGATTCCAAAACAAATTCGCCAACAAGACCGTTTCAGAAAAACATGATCACACATGGTATCCAGGTGAAACCTAAAAAACTAGCTGTTAAGAGTTCAAGTTTGAATTTTCTGATTGTTACAGGTGTCATCGAAAATATATCAGAAAGATTTCTTGAAGTATTGGCTAGAACTGGAAATGGTTTTCACTGGCCTTTAAATCCAGACAGGCAGAAGTTGGATCCTTGTGGAGTAATGTGTAAACCTAAAGAAGCCCCTGTGCTTGTATCCAACAGAGTCTTCAAAATATCAGAGTACCCCATCATTGATACATTGTTTTACAATATTATGAAATGATTCAAATCCACTGACATAGTTTTTCTTGTCGTTCAAAGTTTACCTATAGTTTTGAGTCCAAGTTTAAAGTTTGCAAATTAAATTAAATAATAAATAGTTTTCTTAGTAAGTATTTTAGTTTACTCTATTTACATATATATTACATATGCCATTAACATAGAGAGCCATGTCATTAACATGCAGACATTTTTTTTCTTTCAAAAAGACATATGAGCGCTGCTGATGAATTTAAACTAAATTTACACACTTTCTTACTAAATTACCCGAAAAGAAGCTAATAAATAAATTTACTTTTTATTTTTAATTTGGCCGTAAAAGATTGCTTCAAGTATGAGAATAGACCGTATGAAGGGAACAAAAATTTCGGGTTAGTTTGGGTTAAGGTCGGAGTTCTGACAGCTATAATTTCACATTATATTGAATTAAAAGAAATCCTCTAGTGTATTTAGATTAACAATAAAATAATTTATAATATAATAAGATTCCTTTAGCTTCTATACAATATACTTATCGTAAACTGCGTCAGTTTTGAACGCAATTCTGCCATTGAAACAAAATTCTAAAGTCACGCAAAGCTTGATGAAAACACTATTGTATACTAAATTTTAAGCCTAACAACTTCAAGCCAGAATGCTCAGCAGATATCAGTACCATACGCATTAAGGACTACCAAAGACAAGTACGTCGATACTGTTAAAACATTCCTCAAGGAAGAGCATTTTCCATTTCTTCATAAATAAAAAAGATATTTCCTCCTGAAAACTTTTCACTTGACCGATTTCCTGGCCGAATAAAGTTCGCTCGGTTAAAGACGTCGCCAATGGCCCTCTTAATCTCGGATTTTATTCACGTTTTTCATCTTTCGCTCGTCTTGGGATGCACACCAATCACGCCAGAGTGACTCCGAACTGCTACTGAACAAATAACGAACTTTTTGCATATAACGCGCTCATACTCGGTGTGAAACCGGAAAAGTTTAATGGAAGATTAGATTGGTTGAGGTCTTCGTGACAGATTTAGGGCTCTTTTAAAACGGTTTCGGGAACTACAAATTTTAAATTTCGGACGGGGATGTCATCGTGAAGAAACTTAAATGAGATTTAGGATTGTTGGAAGTGTTACTTCGGGGAGATTTAAGACTTTTATGCAAAGCGCAAGAGCCGCATATACGTCTGTTATCATAATAGATTCCATTCAAAGAGCATAATGAATCTAAATTGAAAAGATATCGTTTTAGATGCATAACATTAACAGATGCTTACATTCACCGGCTAAATCCTATGGCATTTACACTGCTAAATCCGATAATAATTATTAAAGTTCATGGCCGCGGATGTGTGTTTTAAAATCCCCGTCAAGATGATAATCAAATAATAAATACCCTAATTACCGTTTAGTACTGACGCGACTAAAATATGCATTTACGAGAAATTAAAATCTAATCTTTCTAGAACACTGGGAGCGGTTGGGTTTGACACGCAACCTTAATAATGCCGGGATTAAGGGTGGAGGCACAATATCAAAAATAGTTCTAGTTGGGAAAAACTAGGCCAGAAAGAAGATGCCTGCTAAATTGGAACTGGAACCTTTATACACCGCTTAAATTAAGCATAATTTATTAATTTTACTACGGATTTGAAAACTTGACTCATAATATGAGAATAGTAAATGGTTAGGGCGAGGATTTAATCGAACTTAAGGAACGGGGAGTAATAAAATTAGTAGCGACGAGGCGTTTAAAAAAAGGTAAGAATTATTGAAATCACTCAATATTTCCATTGATAGTAGATATTGCAAATTTTGCAATCAACGCTTAGAATAAGCTTCACATAGCGTAATCGATAATGACAGGTGTTTAAAATAAAAGTGCTTGTTTCTCACTTGCTTCCCAAAGTTCAAGAGATTAACTTTCTTTTATAAAAGTCTGAACCGATCTTCATAAATAGAACCTGTTACTTGAAAAATAATTTACGCCTTTCAAGACGACTTTCGCGTTCTTAGGAATTCAAAAATACTAATCTTTATAGCATGTTTCGCTGTCATTTTAAATGTACCTAATAAGTACGAACCTCTCGAAATTGACAAGGTTCTCAGCATGACTTAATATAAAAGCCAAAAACACCAGACTAGTCATAAAAATCTAATCTGCTCTGTCTTCTACTGGAAAATTCACAGAGTAAAATACTTCTTTTTGATATTTCGGTAGAGACAATCGATCTTAAATATATTGTTATATAATCTCAAATTATAACTCTCTTTACTGCTAGTATTCTAGATAGAACTACTGCTAAAAACTGATTTGAAATTGAACGCGTCCACGTGTTATTCAATTTAAAGATAAAAATACTCGGCAGATGGCGCTGAACGACAAATTGCTATCAAATTAAGAATTACCAAATAAATAAACTATAATCAGATGTATACCTTGAAATTCATTCAACACCAGTCTTCGTAATAGATCTACCAGCACCACCTGCAAACAAACACCTAGGCTGCTAGCTCGGCTCAGAGTGGTTCGAAGTCTATCTTTTCCCACTAACAAGTTCCAAAATGATGTACCTGGATATGGAATTAAAGCAATATAGGTTAAAGTCACAGTAAAAAAAACTTGGAAATAAAAGAAAGTACAAACTCAAATATCAAATTAAGTAAATAATTACCTGTCGTAGTCTACGCTACCTGCACAGTTACCACTCAAGATCTAGAATTCACACGAATTAATAACAGAAAAGTGAGGCCAATACTTTTATTCTGGAGTAAAAATAAGATCAAGCTCCTCTAGCCCTATAAGAGAATTCAAACTAGACACATCCTTTTGTCAACTTGACAGTTTAAAATTGGAATTTTGAAAGGTGTCAAGCGAAAGGTATAAAAATTTAAGAAGTTCACTTCCACGTAACTTTCTGCTGTAACCTGCAACCTAGACGGTGATAAAATTACCGGACTTTATCACATAAACTATTCTAAGTTAATTCAACTCGGTGGGAATAGCCATTCTATAAGCCCGAGTTGCAAGTTTCAAACAGAAACCGTAACCCTCAAAATGCTATGTTACGTTTTAATATCATTGCCAAAATTAAGAAAAAATTGGAATGCATTAACTTCCTCGGCTATAAAATGCCCTAGAGATTATCCATAAATCTAGTACCCGAAAGAAGAAAGTAATGGAACTATGCCGGCGTAGCTACACTTCACAAAAGGTATTATAAATATACTCTAGTGAATTGAGATAATTGTTAATACTAAAGAAAAATATTAAGGCGGTTAAAAATACTCCTGTAAAATTATGTCCATAAATTGACCATCATCTTTCTCTGTGAATAGAACTCTGATGAGTAGCCTAATTCCATCAGGTTTCAAGTAAAATGTGGTTCTTTCTACCCTACAGGGAATCCGCAACTAGAACTCCGCAACTTGGACTCCGTAACGACTAGAATCCGCAGCTAGAACTCCGCTACTACACACAAAATAATATTCTCTTGCCACATATGAAAGTCAATATGCTCTTGGAATAACGTCAATTCCCTCAGTTTGAGAACTTTTTCCTGAGGTGAAGAAATTCTTCTCTCCACACAAAGTAATATTCTTTTGCCACATATCAAAGTCAATATGCTCTTGGAATAACGTCAATTCCCTCAGTTTGAGAACTTTTTTCTATGTGTGTAGAATCCGCAGCTAGAATTCCACGACTAGAACCCGCAGCTAGAACTCCGCTACTAGAATCCCGCTACTAGAACCCTAAAACCGAAATTAATCCATAACAGCAACCTAACATGAAAATAACAGAAATGCCAAAATTCGGCCCCAATAATCTAATTGAAATTCTACATTCAAAACAACTTAAAACGGCTTACCCATAACTGGGGTTCACCAAAACCTTCCTGGGTATCTTGAAGAAATAAATGGGCTTATTGCCATCGGCGGCGGCGGTTGCTAGAAATTACTTCTTCTACAAACTAACCCTGTCTCGCGAGTCTCAAACGGCTTCCAGCCTATTTCATCTAAAAATGGAAAACTACTCGGGAGCTACTTCTTACCCAGGGAATGTTCTTTGGCTAATGACAAAAACAAAAGCCTCACAGAATCAACAACAACCGTTTTTCTGTTTTCCCTCATTCTACTAGATTAATAAACAGAAAAAAATCTGTAATCACGTCAAAAACTATCGGCTGTCATTCAACTAAAATCCTTAAATGACAATTTGAATACTGCTGTCAGAATACTAGACAGGTTCGACCTTATCGAGAAAAAGACAATAGAGATGACTAACCAAACGATATTCCTTCCTAAAATGATTTTTATAAATAGAAGAATTTCCACCCGTAACAATATGTAATGAGATATAAAATACTTCAAGATATCCTTGAAGAGAACCACGGCGACTTGGGCATGTGCAAGCGAGCTCCACAAATGGGAATAGTATTCCAGAGATAGTCTTGTCTATAAAGCAGTAAGAGATGGCAGCAATCTGATTTTCTCGCTGTTGCCGTCTGCAAACCTGTAAATAGAACGGTTTGTCCTGTCTAAGAGATTGTTGATATAGAGCAGGAACAGTGTGGACGATAATATACACCCTAGAAGAACTACGGCATTGATCTTAAATTCCTCCATTCCTCGGGTGTTTCGATCCCTCAAGAAATTAGAAAGCCATAGAAGCAGTGCTGGTGGTAGTCCATATGTTGTCAATTTACTTAACAATCCATCATGCCACACTCTATCAAAAGCTTTGGATACGTCGAGAGCCACTACACGAGGAGGTAGGTCATGTAAGTCGGGAGATCTCCCGTTGATCGGTGCTTGCGGAAGCCATACTGGCATTCGCCTATGCTGCCTGCCAATTCGAGATATTTTAAGTTGTTCGTTGATCAGTTTCTCTTCATGACTTTGGACATAATGGAAACTAAGGCAATTGGACGGTAGCTATTTGGAATCGTGTTGTTACCTTTCTTTGGGATTGGTCGCACCTGAACGCATTTCCAGCTAGAACGAAAGCATGCAGTTTCATATGATAAGGAGAAAAGCCTGCATATTGGAGCTGTTAGTTCAGCAATACTAATGTATTTAAAATGTATGTTTTGTACGTATGCAAATCGATATTGTGAACTACTAAAATGCATAAGCTACTAAATAAATATCACCTTGTCCTAAGTTTGAACTTGAACTTGCAAAATATTATGTAGACATTGAAGACAAATTATAAACAACGCGATGAGTCAACGGGATGATTATGAACCTTAAACATGCAACGATCAGCACATTTTATGATATAAATATGCTACCGAACCATCAGTTCGGCAGACTTTTGTCTCTCACTTAAAACCAGCTCCTGGGCTGTCCACATGGGCGCTTTCAGGTTCTAATCTATCTTTTTCTCCTTACCCTAACCTGAGCTTGGCTCTATCACAAGGTCGCGAAATTTGGGGACTTTGTCTCTCACCTAAAACCAGCTCCTGCTGACCGCATGGGCGCTATCAGGTTCTAATCTATCTTTTTCTCCTTACTCTAACCTGAGCTTAGCTTTATCACATAGTCGCGAAATTTGGGGGTTTCATATCCGCAGTAGTAAAAGTCGAATCCATGATAAATTTGTCAAAATTCTGAGAAAGATAAATCTCTAAGTCTGTACCCCAGAGGTAAACTGTACTCCATTTTTTACGAAAATCGGATTTTTAGTGATACTGAGATACTGTACTAAGTCACAAAGTTATTGAGAGGTAAACTATATCAAACGCAGATAGTATTTTTGGGTTACTGTACTATCTGCATTAAAGGTGGACTTGGTACAAAAAGATACTATCTGCATCGAACGTCAAAACTGAAGATACTATCTCCATCAGACGTGGACATTGTATAACAAAAGTATTATTTAATACACCCCCTGACAGGAAATTTTTTGTTTTAACGTAATTTGTTTAGTCTTCTCTCGATTTTTGTGATGAGAGGGTATGTTGGAAATGAGCTTTAGAACTGCGAAAATTTTTGCCAACTTAAAGGCGGCGCGGCGGCGGCGGCGGTTCAACCAACGAAAGATGACCACGTGTTACAAAACGGTAGGTAATTTCAAAGTTTTTTAGTTTTCAGCAGCTATTATTCTCAGTAGTTTGTATGATGAAAATGTTAAAAATATATCATTTTAAAATATTATACCACCATTATAAGTAATTTAACATAATATTAGTTCAGCAAAAAAATACCTGTAAGTCACAATAATATGCTAAATTATTTTGACAAAAGTTACGTTCATTCAAGTAATAGATAGTGCCTTTGTTCTGGTTTTTGTGTTATAATCATAATTTTCCTTAGTGGTTACAGCACCATCAAAAGCCTTTTTGTTATGTTTGATGAAATATTTGGTAACAAATATTGAACAATCCACTGAAGAAGTAACAATTTCGTCCGATAATTGTCCATCTCAGAATCGGAACATTAATGCAATTTTGTCGTACACTGCACTTTTAAAACTAATTCCAACTAAGGTAATAAATCACAAATACCTGATAAGAAGGCATACTCACCATGAAGTTGATAGCGATCATTCTCTTATAGAGAGGGCCAAAAAAAGATGCCTAAATTCCAGATTATGACGCCGTGGGATTGGCAACAACTTGTGAGACTGACCAGTACAAGATTTAATGTAGTTAACATGGAGATAACAGATTTTAAAGATTTCTTATCTTTAATTAATGGTACTAACGCACCACTTGTTCAAAGAAAAAAATACGAAAACAGAAAAGACTTCAAACTGTCACAGGTGGTTCATCGGCAAGCTCGATCTGAACAACCAGGCAAAGTTTTCTGCAAGACTTCATTTGACGAAGAAGATTTTAATGTCCTGGATTTAAACCGAAATGCACGCATTCCAGATGAGATACCAGTTATTAGAAATGCACCAAAACCTATTAGGGAAAAAAAGCATAAACATCTTCAAAACTTATTAAAGTGGGTGCCAAAAATGTTTCATGGCTTCTACCAAAATCTTCCTCATAGTAATGTTCCGGATAATGAAGATTAGTAATAGGTTAGGTTACTAACAGGTTACTTTTATTTTATTATTATACTTTCATTTTATTATTGTTAGTTCTTAAAAACTTTGTTCTTTAGGTAGGTTCACCAAAATTTTTCTCATCGTTTTATTACTGTATTTGAAAACTACCAGTAAGTAGTAAAATTATTATAACTGCAGTTGTAGTAACTCATCTGTGTTCTTGTTGTGTCAATATCTTGTAAACCTAAGTTTAAAATAAAAAAAAAATAAAAAATAATTTTATGGCAAAACGATCTAAAAAAAAACTAACTCCTGCGTATTTTTAAAAATAAACTGTACTAAGTCACATCTGTGGCAACGCCGAACATTTCTCAATTACATACTTAGGAAAATAAAAAATGAATTTAAGCAAAATAGCTGGTAAAAGAGTGTTATTATATCTGAAATAAGGGGATAAAAGCGTATCACCACAGTTACAATTTTAAGATCCTGAGAGCTAGTGCTCTCCTCGTTTGTACGATCTTAATCTAGTTGCACTCGCTCTGATAACTTTAGGAACTAACTCCATGGCAAAACGCTAAATCCTGTTTTGTTACTCAGACATTTCATTAAATATAAAGTATCAGAGTTTAACAGCTTTCGCAATATGCTTTATTACGCTGTTAACCACAAATGATGTTTCAATGTTTTAATAGGTTATCGAGACCACCCTTAAAATAAGACTCAACATCAAAGCACTTATAAAAATATCGATTCCATGCAAAACTACGAAAATAACTTGACGTATGGGTATTTTAATGGGTTTGTTATGATTATTACTTCGATTTTTCTGCTTGAAATTCCTCAAGCCGTCGTGGAACATTAAATCTGGTAAATAAATATACTTAGACAATCAGACAAACATAAATGGAAAGTTGTTTTTAACTTCCAATTAATACGAAAAAATGCTGCTACGGCTGAGATAATGCTATTTTGGATCGAACAACGTCATTAATTTCACAATTATTATACATATAGGTAGTGTCCAAATTACCACAATTATTAATAACCACAATCAAGGCAATATAAAGGTGTTTAAAACGGTTTAAAATTTTCTATACTCGACTCCACGACTTTCGGTAGGAACACCATTTCCCCAGGCCTACGTACGCACTTACGTTTTCTTATAAATAGAAGGCTTCATTCACGTATATGACATATACGCGCACGTGGGCAATATCCTTTTAAATATTACATCATCAGACCCGATTACACTAGGTCAAATCGGATTAGACCCGATGGAATTCAAACGACACTTACAACTAGCAACATTTAGATCGGAACTGATCCAGTTCAATATTTCCTAATCGGGTATGATCGTGTAACCCATTAAATTACGAAGTAGATGCACAAGGCCAATATCATCACATAATATCTAGAGAAAAATACTCCGAAGGATCTTGAAGCTCAATTCAGTGAATGAATGAATGAGTGCTAGCGGGTTGTCGATACACTGCGACCTGTACAGATTTATTGTGTCCTCCTTCCACGGTGCTTCCGTAGATGTGATTCTCAATCAGAGTACCTCATCTTTCTTCAGTGCTTTGATAAATGCAAGTACTCTGGTTGGTTCTATGGATCGAAGTTCCACCTGTTCGACAATGGAACACCCGAAACAGGCTATTCGCCTGTTCGCGACCGCCTCGCACTCCGTGAGAAGGTGTTCCGGGGTTTCCTCCCCCTCCTCACAGAGCCGGCAACTCTCCACGTTTTGAATTTTTATTCTCTCCATGTGCCTTCTCAACCGGCAGTGGCCCGTAAAAAAGCCAGTGAGGATGCGGAGATTGTTCTTACTCAGTGTTTTAAGGTGTTTTGATCTTCCTGGGAGAGGGGGCCCTAGAAACATATTTGATTGCCTTAACCCTAGAAGGCGTTTCCATAGACTGATCCATTTGGTTCGCTCCTCTTTCCTGAATTCTTCCTTGTATGTGTGCGTCCCTATGCCACAGAAAGGTTCCGGTCCTAAAAGCGCCTACTTTAGTCAGTTGATCTGCTTCTTCGTTGCCTTCTTTCCTAGCGTGTCCTGGTATCCATTAAAGGCATAATTTGTTATTCTTACCTGCTTCATTTAACCTATATCTAGACATCCTGATGCCATTCTGGACCTGATTGTTGTTAAGCTCAGCGCTTTGATGGCTGCTTGACTGTCTGAGAAGATGACAATCTCCCTTTTTTATATAGTTTCTATCTAGGTTAAACTACGCACATCTTTCTAT
>MU191882.1:3674-32691 GCA_016904865.1 Pissodes strobi
AACATTTGCGGAGAAAAGGAAAATTATTTTTGTGCTAGTATTCTTGTATAGAATCATCCTATAGAACGATATTTTTTGTAGCCGATTTCCGCTAAAAGAAACTTGAGCCGAAATTACTAACATTTTCATATCCTGACAGAAATATTGGCCCTAATTTCAACTTTAGCTGAGTAGCCTCCGTATTCCAGGACCTCAGTACCCTCCAGCGGCGTCTGGCTAACTAACACCCCTCTTCGGTAGTGTAGTGGTTATCACATCCGCGTCTGACTCGCGGGAGACTCGGGTTCGATTCCCGATCGGAGAGCTATCTTTTCAGTTTTAAATGTACTATTGCCAGTGTGGAACTACAAATTGTAGGAGACAGTGGTTTAATTGATTATTGTACTGATAAAGGTGGTACAGCATAATTCGGTTAAGGAGTTTGGATCGAGGGTTTCTCTGCCGTACTCTTTCCCCTCGTGAATGCCAGGCTGAGTCAAGCACATTTTCTCTAATAAATTGAGTCTATTAGGAATTTGTGTTGTAAAATACTTAGTCAAAACTTTGTAAAAAACTCAAGTCAATTTTTTGATAGCCCTGTGGGACGATTGTTGGAATGGATAAATGCCACCCACTTAAATACGTTCTTACAATATAAAATTTATTTATAAATTATATAATGTAAGAACGTATTTCCATTGATCAAATAAACCATATGTGACTGTCATTTAAGATATTTATCTAGTCTGTAAATCTTCTTCTATTTGATGTCAAAGAAAATGCAATATAATTGATCCTAATTTAATGTTAAATATCAGTTTATAGGTTTCTAACCATTTTTTATCACTGTAAAGCCATTTACTCATCTCTGCCTGGTCTTCTTTCAGCTGCATTGCTAAAAATTAGAGCTGTATCATCAGCATATGCATACAGACTATAAGAGCAATCAATGTTTAGTTTCAAAAAATTAACAAAAAAGATCTCTCTTTTGCACTATAATATATACAGTTGTGAAAAAGTCAATTCAGTAATCTGTTGATTATCTGGAAAAATCCCGAATTCTGAAACGAAAGGTTTATTTGCAGTAAAAATATAAGACAAATAATATAAATAAAGAAGCCGCAAAGAGCTAATAATCACGTTCAAAGCACAGTAGTATGACACTATACTTAAATTGCATTTGTGGATTTTTGATGCAAACTGATTTCTGGTCCATTTCAAGTCATTAATGACCGCCAACAATGTCTTCAATTATAGAGTACACACCTCATTCAATGTTACTTAAAATATATTACCTGTTGAGGGGCCACATGACAAAAATTGGAAATTTTTTCCTTAACGCTGTCCTCGATCGGTCTTTCCGATCTGCAAACGATTATATCTGGAGACAGCCCCAATCCACGTAGTTCTCTGACAGAAGATTGGGTGGGTTTTGTTTTCGATTCTCCTGTGGTTCTTGGCTACATGAATACATTGAAAAAAATAATTTCAATTTTATTGCTCCTAAATGTATAACTATTGTAAAAATCTCAACAGCAAATTTAAATCTTTAATTATGTATTATATAATTACGTTGATTCTCCACATACACAATACAAAAAAAAAATGACCTAGTTTGCTAGTACTCGAGACACTGATGTGTAAACATAACCTATATCGACATCCACAAATATTTGAGCAGCCCTCGTAAAATCACTGGGCATGATTATGATGTCATAGCCTCTTGCACATGCCCGTCCCATTTGCCGAGATTTTCCCTCATACCGCCGCGTAGGACGTTTACACATCAATAGTCGAATCTAATATGGGATAACAATTAACATAAGTTTTCTAGTAGGTATTATGGCAGTAATACTAGGAATCTTCAAAGATATCAATATTAGGCATGGAATGAGAAATGAGTTAATAACATAAAGGGTTTCCTCAATTGGTGATGGAAGGTATGGAATATGAAATAGTTCAAAGTGACAGACATACTCAATTTGGTAACTCACCTGAGGAACTAACGAAACATGGGCAACACAGAAGTTTTCCCTCTTGACCCTAAACTGGAATTGTCTGAAGGCCTCCACGAACGCCATACTTTCGATATCCCCAATGATTCCGCCCAATTCAATTATACAGACATCGGGAATTTTCCCACTTTCTGAGACCGGCTCCTTCGCGACTTTTTCCACCCAATCTTGAATAGCATCCGTTATATGTGGAACAACTAGAGATAAAATATGCATTGCTAGTATAAAAAAAATTGATTTTCTAAAGACTATGGATCAAAGATGTTAGTTAATTAAGGTCATAAAAGTATAGAGTAAACGTTTCTGTAGTTTGATCCATATTTATAATAATACTATGGAGGATGTTATAAGAAATCAAATGATTTCACAGTGTCATTATTTTATTATATGCAGCATTGATTTTTATAGTTAATACAACTATTATTGACAAAATAGCACTGAAATAATATATAAGGTTACAAAATTGAGCAAAAATAAAACTGATGCATAAATACACACAAATGCACAAAGTATGTTTCGATCTATAAGATTTAAAATTAAATATGACTTTTAATTGATTAGAATTAGATATGGAACAAAACTAGTTAGCTCAATAAAATGCTTCAATAAGCAGAAGCTAATGTGAGAAATGTGTGACGGTAGGTGAACACTTTCATGGATTAAAATGGCAGTTTATGGCATAGCGTGGCTTTTCTTTCTTAAGGATTAAAAATGTAATTTTACTCCCTAGAGACTAAGTATATTTTTTTATTCCTGACACAGGTAGGTACCAAAGAAAGTTTAAAATCAGTGTCTTATATGAAAAGAAGTTTGAGAAACAAGTTGCATATCACTCATATCAGTAAAATATCTCCGCTAAACCAACGTAGAAAGTACAAATGATTATAATAAGTTAACTATTTTTCATTACAGTTCATATTGCTATTGACCAAATTAAATAAATTGATAACGTCTATTTGAAGTATTCTTATAGTAACCAAATTCTATTATATTATTTTTCATTTATTAGCATTTAGCACAGATGCCCAAATACAGGGAAATCGAAAAACCATTGCAATAAGTCAATAGTTGATAATACGATAAAAATAACAATTGCAATAACAATAGAAAATCTTAATATACGATAAAAACAATTAGCAAGACTTAGATAGATTAATCGAATAATTACTAACAATAATATATTCAACAGTATCATCAGTTGTCAATAAACACAACACACATACAGTCAGAAGTCAATTATTAAACACTATTAAGCTCCTGCATATGGCATGAAGCTGTGACTTACTACAACAATTCAAATCACACTCCGATAGTTGAAATGTATCACAACATTCAAATTCAAATTCAAACATGCTTTATTATCGAAAGATCCCAACAAATCTTATTGACAAAGCAGTAAAAAAAGAAATAAAAAGAAATAAATATTTGGTTAAGACTGAGTCAAAAGAATAAATGATACAAATATAATATCTAAAATCCTATAAAATATCTGTATGTACATATAGGCATTCGAAAATAATAGAAGCATTCACAATAACATAGCAATACTGAATACTTAGCCTAAAAAGACTCCACATTACAAGGTAATACAATATTAACTCAATATAAGATGATCACTAAAATATTCCTCAATATTATAATATGCTTTGCTAACTAAAAGTTTTTACATGTACTTTGAAATTTCTTTAAATCTTGTAAGTTTCGCAAATTTAACGGTAAGTGGTTATAAATTTTCTTTGCATCATAAATAAATGATCTTTTCATTTGATTATTACTGGGTATTGGTAAGGGAATATTTTGTGATTGTCGAGTAAGATGTTCTCCTCGCACAGCCAGATGTCTATACTTTCTAAAAACCAAGCATACACTTTCCAGAATAAACAGACAAGGTAGTGTCATAATTCCACTTTTCAAAAATACAGGCCTGCACGAATCCCTCAACCCCACATTGTATATGATTCGGATCGCTTTTTTCTGTAATATAAAGACAGACTGAAATAGGTAACCACTGCAACTACCCCAAAAAGGCAGACCATATCTAAGGTTACTTTCAATCAAGACAAAATAGGCCATTCTCACTGCACTCCGATCCAAATCCCCGGATACAGCTCACAAGGCAAAACAACCATAAGACAATCTTCTTGACAAGGCAGTAATGTGATTTTCAAAATTAAGTCTATTGTCCATCATAATACCTAAAAATTTTAAACTATCTGGACTGTTCAATTTATTACTGTCAAGGACAACATCTGTAAGATTACATCGAAAAGTAAGAATATTAGTTTTTGTTATATTAAATGTAAGTAAGTTGCAATCAAACCAAACCTTCACCCTTTCCAAATCATTGTTAATATTATTTTGTAAAGTTTCACAATTGTAATGATGCCACAATAGACTTGTATCGTCAGCAAAGAGTGTTAGATGGCCACTGGTCTCCACCGAACAGATATCGCTGACATACAAAAGGAACAGTAACGGTCCCAGAACTGACCCCTCCGGAACACCACAGTTTATAGTCCTGTTATCCGAATCACGACTCGCAAAGGAAACTCTCTGGACCCTATTAGAAAGAAATGATCCGAACCAATTCATTGATACATCCCTGAAAACATATATTTCAAGCTTCCGAAGCAGTATTTCGTGACTGACAGAGTCAAAAGTTTTGGTCAAGTCACAAAACACTGCTCCAGAAACCTCTCCCCGATTTAGACTAATATAAAGTTGTTCCAGAAAGGAAAATATTGCGTCACTAGTTACCCTTTCTTCCCGAAAACCGAACTGATTGGGGTTTAGTATATTATGCTTTCGTACAAAACCGAGAATTCTACATTTAACCATCCTTTCGATGATCTTAGAGAGTAGGAAGGAGAGAAATGGGTCTATAGTTTGTGGGACATGAGGTATGCCCTCCCTTGTGCAATGGAACAACTATAGCCCTCTTCAGTACATCCGGAAAGTGACAATTCAAAAAAGAATCATTCACCACATCAACCAAAGAATCCAAAGCAGAATCGCTCAGTTCCTGAAATATCCTCACAGACAGACCGTCCCACCCAGAAGCTTTCTTATTTTTTATTTGAGAAAAAATGGATCGTAATTCAATCTTGTCCATTGGAAACAAGAAGAACGTCTCATGGACGCTGACATTAGACAGGTACTCAAGTGGATCTCTCACTGGCACAATTTTAGAAGAAAGACTTGCACCAACAGAACAAAAGAAATCATTTAGTGCATTTGGTGTAATAACACTAGTCTGATATATGAGATTTTCCACGACTCTGTCTGATATCATTGATAATAGACCAGGTGTTATTTACATACATTTTTTGCAAAAGACAACCTTGAAGCATAATACATCCTTTTTGCCAATCTTATAACTTTTTTATAAACAGACCGGTATAAGTTAAAATAAGACAAGAACAGGACACTCCCATAATAAAACTTTCGAAGGTAATGTAAGCACCGCATATTTCTTGAAGATGTCTGTATGCCCTTAGTTATCCAACATTTCTTTGTTTTTTTTTATTAAGTTTCACCATGAGAAAAGCCATGTTGAAGACTACAGTCAACATCTCATGAAAATCCTCAACGGGTCTCTCACATCCAGTTGTGGGCCAAGTAACTTGTTCACAAAGATCTCTAAACTTGGAAAATTTTTTCCTACTAAATATGCGACCTTTTTTTTCCTTGGCTGATGAGCGAGAGGCCTTAAGTAAGGGAAACCTCGAAAATACCGCCTCATGATCGGACAGAGAAGCATTGAGAATAATACACAAAACACCCCTAAAGTTGGAACACACATAGCCCAAGGTTGTAGCACTATGAGCTGTAATTCTCGTTGGTTGGTCAACATGCATGGTAAGATTAAAACTTATCAATATATTTTGAATAAAGGAGCTAGTATGAGCAGCGAAATCTATATTAAAGTCTTCTGACAGAATAAGTGAGCAATGCAGGGGAAACTGACTCAATAAAAATTCCAAACTTTCCAAGAACACTGCCTGACTTGCTGAAGGTGATCGATAAATACAAACAACATAGATGACACTTATTAGAATAAACTATAGAAAACTCAAAGGCTTTTCCAACAAGAAGATGGTCAAATTTATTAATAGGAACAAAATTGTATATGGATTCGGATTCCTTGCTCTCCAATACCATTGTACCACCATGAATTGAATCTACTCTCGAAAATACAGAGATAACACTATAGTTCCGCAAGTATGTGGTCTCCCCCAGAACTTAACCAGTGCTCAGTTAAGCAGATTAGATGTGGAAAATTCAAACTATGTGAGAGCACATAAATTCATCAGTCTTACATCTCATAGATTGCACATTCAACAAAAATACAGTTAGATAGTCCGCAGTGTCGTCCATCCTAAAAGAGTACAGTCACTTGTACTACTTGTAGTCATATTTGAGTCAATAATACTAACTAAATCTATAGGTAAAGCACCTTTATGAGAAACATCCCTGACTATGTCCCCTAAACTGCCTTCAACACTTAAAGTCAAGCTTAAAGTACTATCCAAATTCATCAGTTTATTGTGAGTTAGAGGAACTGATTTAAGTATGATTCTGTTGTTTAAACATGACGAACATTTTATATATTGTACAAATAAATCACACAGTGAATAAATGGAATGGCGATATCCATGTCGCCAAGTTGAATTAATAAAAATATATTCAATTACTCTAACTGAGCAATTCTTACCCTTAACAAAATCATTAATAAGTGAAGAGACCTTGCAATATTTTTCATATGTGCAAAACTCAAAATTACATTTTAAATATATAATTAAGTGAGTAAACTTTCCTATGGCTAAAATTTTTTTTAAGTTCAATAATAGAAGGTATGCCAATACTCAGGTTCAAACACAAAATCACATGATCCCGCTTAGTGTAATCCTTAATCATTGGAAATACTGTTTCACCATAATTATCCCTATTCGTCAAATAACCAAAAACACTACAGTCACCATTCAAGACATCATGCAGCACACTTGCAATGTTTCTAGCACTTGAATCACCAGTTATAAACACTCTTCAATTTGATCAAAAGCAACAAATAGTCTGTATTTAGCTCGCAGCGAGAGTATATTCTCACTAAACTATGAAACACTAGGAGAAATATACTTCACAAAAAGCAAAAAAAATGCTCGGGACTAAAGTGTCTTTTAATCCCTCAAGCTTTAGGATTAAGTCAAAGTCGAAATACGCTTCATTGTTAGACTGGTTAACAAAGCAAAATAGAAGTAAAAAAATGTCTTAAATCCTAATACAGTATTCAATACTAAAGCGCGATAAAAAGTACATACAGGAAAACATAGCCACATGGTTAAAAATATTTCAGAACACAATGTAAAATACACATAATGTATTCTCCTGGTAAATTTGCTGCAGTATAGGAGGCATTTGTCCAGTATATCCTATACCATCAAGTTTCCCATTGTCTGACTATTAACATCATATTTGTTCATAGTGTATCTTTTAAAGAGGAACAAGTAGCCCTTCAAATCCGATCCAATTAGCAATATTCTATTCTTCACTTTTGCCGCTTTATGTTTCCTAGAGTTAGGCCTTCCATCGGGTGGTGGCAATGTTGTAGTGGGCAGAGAATGTTTGCTTTGAAGTTGAAATAATTCATAGTTAAAAGTTTTCACCTGCCTACCCTGATGTTCAGCATTCTCCAGTTCGAGCGTTCTAATAGTTGAGTTCATGTTTCTCTTGACTCCGTCAACTCCTTAATATGTTTACCAAGATCGGCCTCCATGACCTTGTATGCTTGGATAAGCTCTGTCCATTGTACTTCTTCATTTTTTAGGGCTTTGATTTCAGATTGCTCAATCCTTTACCTCTGCCTATTCAAAACTGACGCAAATTTGCTTTCTGCCTCCTGTACAATACTATCAAAATTAGCACTGTTATGTCGCAACCTTTTGATGGATTTGTTCTTGTCTTTAAGTTCCTTTTCCAGATCTTTAATAGTTTTAGAATGCTCCTCTTTTTCCTCAATATCGTCCTGCCCCTTTCCTCTGGCATTTGGCTGAGCAATAAATAATAACGTAACCTCCAAGCTTGACGATATCGGGACATCTTTCCATGCACTCAGCACAGCAAAATTTGACAAAGTCTTTGTTCTTGCAGTATTTGAAAGAACGTTGCATTTTATTTTTTTGAAATGTTAAAAGAGCGTGACGCTATGTGAAAACACCTCAATGTAGCAGAAAGAGAGATTAGCAGTGTTTAAATTCCTAAAATTCTTACAATTGGCTGAATGAAACGCAGGTGCAAGCAGGTTTTAGGAAGTTTTTTTTTTTTGGTAATTACAAATATACTGGTATAAATAAAAAACAAAATATGAGTTGCTTGGCACTTAACTCGATTAAAACTTGATTAAAAGGCTTGATATATGGCAAAATAGTACCGCCACTCAAACACGAGATATGCACAGACAGAAATTGAGTACACTTTAGTCCTTTCGTGCTATATAATAAATTATTTTACTTTTTTATTCTCATTAATTCGATACTAATTTTATATTTAGCTAATAATTGCCCTATACAATATTATTTGTGGTTTTTTTTTATTAGTTATTTAGTTATAATGGGCTTCTTCAACAAGCACTTTGTATCTTTGACAAAAAAACTTGTTTTGCAATTGAAAAAAATTATAACTTTGTCTACAACAATCTGGGTTGCGAAATTTTCACTTACCTTGTACAGTTTTTCCCAAATAGTCTCCATGTCTTTCCTTGGATATCACGGACTGATACACCTTGCCTGTAGTGATGTTGTTTTCTTTGTGTAATGTGATGTTCAGAAATCTCTCATAGTTGCCGAGATCCAAATCTACTTCTCCTCCGTCATCCAGAACGTATACTTCCCCTAAATCAAATTATATTCTCACAAAACATGGTATAATGAGAATGACAATGCAAAGCCCCTAAAGGTATATTATGAAGATATCAAAACTAGAGTATATTGGAACAAAACGCATATGTAGGTACTACGTTATTCTCATAAAATCTTACAAAAACAATGTGTGCGAATTCTATACGCCACTCCAGATGGTAAAGGAACGAGAAATACTCGCAAGTTGAGGTTAGGTTATCATGTGACACTTATTTAAAAGCATATTTTTACAATAAAAATGGTATATAGTCTAGTAAAATTCGTAATCAATTAATTTGTGCACCTACCGTGTTCATAAGGACTAAAAGTGCCCGCGTCCAAATTGATATATGGGTCAATTTTGATCATCGTTACTTCTATGCCGCAGCATTTTAAAATCGCCCCGATAGAGCTAGAAATCACTCCTTTGCCAACGCCACTGATTACACCTCCGGTAACAAGTATGTACTTCATCTTGTAATAAGAGAATTAAGTTTAAATTTCTTCGAGGCCTTGTATTATGTATTTTTTGAGAAGCGTAATAGGAGACCGAATCAATATCAACCGTACACAACAAGATCAGGAATAAAATGGCGCGTTTTTCCGAATGCGTGACAGTATTTATAGGTACGATAGGCAACCAAAAATATCGCAAGAATTACGAGGGGCATTCGAAAATACTATTATCACAAAATATTTCCCGTTCAAGTTTTATTTGGACGATTTGTTTCTATAGTAATTTAATTGTATCTTTGGTAAAGTTACCGGGAATAATTTAAGTAATAATATTGTATAGTGCAATAATGGTTCTTAATGTATTTATAATGGGTTGAGGAGAAAAACGTTTTCCAAGTACATCACAATGATGCAATAATGAACAAATATTGCCAGAAATGTAAAACGTTATCGGTAAAATATAATTCTAATTGCCCAATATTTCAATTTCACTAGACATTGGAAACAATTATGCTAAGATAAATTATTCGTTTCATTCTATTTTGGCATATCCCTCACCTATTTGTTAGAAAAACTAAATTTTATTATGTCTCAAATTCTAAGTAGGTAACTTAGTCTACATATTATATCATTTACCATTATTGAGTCAATAGTATAATTTGTCCAGAAGTGCGAGAAGGGTGAAGGAAGAAAAACTTTTTTCAATTTGTTAGAAGTCTTTACAATATTTTCCAAACTTAACCAAAGTAATAATCATCAGACAGAAACATATTTCAAGTTATAGCGTTGTTCAGTTAGTATTCATTTGCGGTACAACCGGAAATAACGACAACTTGAGCATAATAAATTCTTTAGAGGTACACCTCACAGCATATTACTGAAAAGAAATAGTCGCTCTGCTTTCAAGATACTTGTTCTGATAGGCGATCTACCCGTTATTCACCCTCTGATAGACCGCAGTAAGGTCTACTTAACTATACATGATATTTTTACATCATGTATAGGTACTAAATATTTGAAAGAAATATCAAACAAACCTGTTCTTGTTTTCATTAAAATAGATAATCAATAAAGATATCATGCCTATCTATCTATACAACTACATTTTATTTATTTAGGTCCTTATCGAATTGGCTTTCGTTTTACGTAGGTACTGTTCCTAATTTTTGATGATATAGATATAATTTTTAAAAGTTGGACGGCTTCCATTACTTACCATTCTCGTCCTGACTAATAGTACTTGCATCCAAGTTGAAATAGGGGCTGATTTTGATTACAGTAACTTCGATACCGCAACCTTTCAAAATGGCTCCAAAAGCGCTGGAAATCACTCCTTTACGGCCAACTTCGTTGAATGATCCGGTAACAAGCACATACTTCATTTTTCTACTTGATCAATTCTCGAGCCGGATTAAATTTGGACGTATTTCGTGAAAAGTTATCTGCCATCCAATAATATAACGTTGTCCGAACGTTATACACGTTGTCCGAACGCACAATAATCATGAATCATTTCATGTTTACTTAGGTAGTACCAAAGATTAAATCCTTGGGTAGTACCGATCACTGTTACACTGAGAAAACACGATCGTAAAAATACACACTACACACATACGCAACAAATGAAGATAAGTAATGTTATTAGCGAAAGTCGTTTGGTTAATGGTAAAATGACAGGATTTATGCGTGCCCGGCCGCATTTAATCCAACTAAATATTTGTTGATTTATACGAGGGCACTTCAAAAACGCATAAGCCATCCTCACTTTTCAGGTCTTCAATTTCCGAACGCTTTTTCGATAACACACAACATTTTTAAAAAGGGCGACCTTTCTTAATTCAGCATGTATTTGTTAACAGGCGTAACCCAATTTCACATTAATATACAATTTAGTTTAAGCAAACATTCACTTAATCAAATTGACATGTTTAACAAACGAATTCAACGAACTACACCAAATACCAATAAGCAATTTTACATTTTAGCAAACTATTTGTTAAGGACACTTATTTTAAAAAAGGGGAAATTACAAAATTATTATAACTTGGGCCACCGAGATTTCAATTCTATACAAAGCTCACAGCTTGTGCAGCTCCTTAAAAAACAACGACTGTCGTGAGAAAAATCCAATTCAAGAGACAAGTTGGCCAGTCTGCAAGACCTTGGTTTTCGGCGCCGGTATATAAAAAGAGCTACGAGAACGAGTATCCCTTGAGGTCACATGCAACCCGATTTTATTCAACAATGAGGGACATTGGTATTTGCTGTGTAGGCTATTATATAGCATTTTAAGGTCTCTGACAGTCCAGCGATTTTTAAGAGGACTGATATTAATATGCGACTCAACCTGGGAGTAGGTTAGATCAGGCGTATTATTTTTATAGGCAATAAATTTGAAAAATGTATGTTGTACCAAAGAAAATACTTATAATATTCTTTGGTTGTACCCTCTCGATACCCAGAGTGTATAAGTACATTATAAAAATGATTCCAAACACAAGAAGAATACTCAAGGTAGTGTCTTATTATCGCAGCCCAAGTCATTAATAAATAATGTAAAGAAAAGTTGACCCAAGTGAGATCCTTGAGAAACTCCAGAAGGCACAGGTATGTTGTTTAACTTGAAGTTATTAAATCGAAGAATCTGTGATCGACCTGTCAAATAACTCTCTATCCAGTCGAGCACAGGACCACCAACACCCATCGCCTTTAATTTAGATACCAAAAGTGAGTGATATACACTATCGAACGCCTTCGAGAAGGCAGTGTAAATGGAATGCACCTGCAATCCACCCTCCATAGCGTCCGACAGAAAATCTACATACGACAGAAGGTTTATCTGTGCTTTTCCCTGCTTGAAAACCAAATTGACGAGGGATCATAAAAAGACCCAGCTCAACTGTCAAATACTTTGTTAAAATAGACCTTGGGGATTATGCTCAGGATGCTAATTGGTCTATAATTTGTTACCAATGCCCTATTCCCCGCATTTAAACTCCAACGTCCTTGGTACTGAACTTCACGCATCCATTGCGGATTTTCTGCAGACCAATAGTGCATATTGTGCAGATTGACTCTTCCATCACTATTAAAAGTGGCTTTATCGGTCCAAAGAATTTGAAATAAAAATTCTCTATTTTCGCGTATCATACCTAACATCCAGTGGCAATAGTCCAACCTGCGATCAAAATCTTCCTCATTCAAAGCCTGATGTAGAACTACATGATATGGATGCATTCTAATTGAATATACCCCAGCACGTAGTTGGTATTTTCTTGTGTTCTTCCAATTTTTTGTCGTTGAAACGCAGGACGAAAACTACCATTGGCTCGTAAGCTCGCCACTAATAGGGGAAAAACTTCTCACATCGCAAGGACGTCGATTTGGATAACGGGCCGCGTAAACTCTTTTAGCAACTGCGGCATTTTGAAGACATTCAAAATAAACCGCAAGCATATCAACAGCTTCATCATTCGTGAAACGCATTTTGTAAGCACAAAAATTGCTCAAAATAAAGCGAAACTATTGACAATTTGAGGAAGAATTATTTATATTTTCATTTGTTTTCTTTCCATGGCCTGCTTCTATTAATTGTCTATTTGTCTACCCATGAGAGGCTTCAGCAATGCATAGAGCGTGATGGTCAGCATTTCGAACATTTGCGGGGGCACTAAGAACCTTCCATTTTTAAATCGGTCCTTTTCAGGGCCACAACTTTTATAAAAGAGAAAATTCGAGATAAATATAGTAAAAAAAATAAATTAAGGAATTTTCGTAAGTAATAATTTTTTTTGCCTATATTTTGGGTTAGGAACAAGATATCGAGATGCGGTTTTCGCGAGCTTGTTTAGCCATTATTTAACTACTTTTTCATGGCAAAAAAATCATATCAATGCATTTAATTTTTTTGAAAAAATTAACCATTTCTGTCGGAATGTCGAAGATAGCCCTCTAGCGGAGACATGTGAAACTAACGAAACTTTGAATAATACAACATTTGTAGCCCAAGAATAGCTCCTTTGAACTAACCCAAGTTTGTTAAAATCGGCTTAGTCGTTTCGCAGATACAGGGTGTTATTTAAAAAAAACTTTGAATACCCTCCACCACTTTATTTTTAGCAATACAGCAAAAAGCATTAAACAAAAAAGTTGTACATTATCCTCAACTTCAAACATGTGGAATTTTTTTATTAGGTTAATATAGCGGAATTCACAGAAACATCACTTTTTTAGATTCAAGATTGCAGTTACGCCCCCTAGTGGTCATTTTAGAAACTTAAAAATATTTTCCAGGTATTTCTCTTGACCGTTTTAGTCATTACATTTTTTGCCGCAAGTCTCTACGATGGATAGTTTTCCAGATACAGTACCTCACATTCTTAGTTGGCTACCCTGTACAGGGTGTCCCAAATTCGAGCCTCATCATTGGAAACTCGGAAACTAGAAGAGATACGAGGTCGTTTAAATGGAGGCAAAGTTGCGCAGTTTGATGCTGATCCCCTGATCTATACAAATGGATCAGCATAATGCATGTGTCATCTGAAGAGAAATTGATTACGCGTGGGCGAAAAAATGTGTTTGTGTGCACGATTCCGAGTCATATTTTTTGATACCTCGGCATTACTGATCAAGCGCAATAACACTCAATCCGTCAGTCAAATGTCAAAATCGTCAGCTGTTCAGCCACCCGGTCGATTACTGTCGATTTTCCAGGCCCGTACCGAGCTCGTAGTTTCGTAAAGTAGAATCGATTGACGGCAAACCTGCAAACTGAATCTACGGCATACCTCCAAGCTACGCCATTCGCTATTTGTTTTTGTTCGGTTGGGATGTGGTTTGGTTAGTTTAGTTTGCTTTGAACGCCTTCCAAGTGAGGAAGGAGTGTTTGTGTGTGATTTTTGACTATATTTTAAAAACTGAGATTGCTTTTTAGCTCATTGATTGAGTGATCAATTACTGATCATTACATTATGAGTATGCATACTTGTAGATATGGTTAATATTTGTCGAAGCAAAGGCGCTATCCCGGGAATCTCCTATTTTCAGAAAGTATTAATAGTATAGTATAGTTAGCCCTTAACTACGGAGGTGCCGTCTGAGAGGCGGTGTGAAAACGAAATACCGTCATTTGTCAAAAACGGTAACGTTCACAAGGCCGTTACCTCATGTATTCCTGGCGGGTTTGGTGGTTGACCAGTACAAAAAATATCAGATATCTAAGACTTGAAACAGGTCAGTTACCTAGAGATCATCTCGCGAAACAGTTTGATAGACGGCACGTCCGGGTATACGTAATAAAATCGGTCGGAAAATTTTCGCACAAATATGGTCTGACCATCAAAACCAGTTCGCTTTAGTGATGTAAACTATGATGAAACACTTCGAAAGTGGTGTTACGAAGCAGACGGTGATGCTGCTAGTGATATTGACAATGTCCCTGACGAGAATTGCGAGAATTCTGATTATAGCACCTCAGAACAATCAGCGAACAGTAGTGATGAGAGTGAAGATGACGAGTCACTAATAAATCGAGATATATTAAGAAAATATATATGTCAATTATTATTTCCAAGAAAGAAAAACCCCGTGACAAGATATTTGTGCTTCAAATGCAAAACGCCACGCCGGTCGGTATGTGTATAATGTATAAGGCCGGCCGGCGTGAACTGCACTGCTGAAATATTTTAGTTTTAAATTTTCGTTGTGCATTATTTCTTCTTAGTTTTTCACTGCTTTTTTTTTAAAGTGTTTTATGTAATAAATAGATTCAAATTATAGCAGTGCTTTTTTTTCATTTTAACCACCCTCGAGTTGAAGCATACCGAAAAGAACTGGCTTTGTGGTTATAAAATTGGTACGTGTTCTAAGAAACTATTTATTAGAGTACTTCCTAAAACTTAAAAGATTATCTAGAAGTACCAGTTACAAAATTATTACGGCTTTATGCCGCAATACCTGTAGTAGTCTGCCAGACGGCACGTCCGAGTTTATGCTCCGAAAATCGCACCTCGGTAGTTAAGGGTTAGTATTATTAAGGCGTAAACATCTAAAATGTCTCTAAATAACCCTGCAATAAGCTGTATGACGTAATTTTCTAGTAGGGTTGATATCATGATAAGAATTTTAAGATCCTTTACAGGCCTAGGCCACTGTGCGAATATCGGCCTCTCCTATTGGTCGATCTATCTATAAACGATCCGCCTACAAAATATCGACTGATCAGTTAACCTTGTGTTTTTAAGAAGCGTCTAGAGTCTAGAGATTAGGCGTAATTTTCGATGCGGTGAAACGAATCCATAGCCGCGTTCGTTTTTGTCATATTTTTCCTCGATTTGCTCTCACATTTTGACAGGCACGTGACTTGGATTTTCCTTTGAAATACACAGAACTCGTGACTATCAAATTTTCAGTGCAAATAGAGGAAAATGATGACAAAAACGAACGCGGCTCATGTCTCTACGTTCTAAACTTCTGCCTACAAAATAACAGCTGATTAGTTAGCGAGATTTCAGTTCATAGTGCACTTGTGAATGAGAGGCGCGTGATTGCCTAGCTACGTAAGGTGACGTACGTCTCATCGCTGCAACCAGTTGTTTGCAAGTCAGCAGATGGTCTAGGGGTCTGCATGGTTGGCCTTCACTTCGGCGATCCGAGTTCAAATCCCATCGGTTTTGGTTTTTTTTAAGTAAACAGTTTTTTCTTGATTTTTGAGTTTTTCTTGGATATTGATTGGGTTAGCACTTGGCTAGTTTCCTTTTCTTGATCCCGGAGCAAACGAAGCGTGCGGAGGGCCATATCTTGCCAATTGCAGATCTTTGAATCGCATGCATTCACAAGTGCACTATGAACTGAAATATCGCGATCAGTACACCTCGTATTTTAAGAAGCGTCTATCAAATATAATTTTCGATGCGGCGAAACGAATCCATGTCTCTACGTTCTAGCAAAACTTCTACAGCGCCTCGTTGGTGTAGTAGGCAGAGTGCTTGCCTGTCATTCCTGCGCTGCGGGTTCGATTCCCGTCGATCGCGATAGATGTTTTATTTATTGTTTTCTATTAACTTACCTTTTTTTCTTAATTTTGTGTTAGTTTGGGTTAGTTCTGGTTAACACTCGATTAGTTATTGTTGATTGAGCCCCGTAGCGAGCGAAGCGAGCGGAGGGTCATGCAAAGCCATAATAATACCTATTATTCATTTCGCTGCATTGAAAATTACGCCTGATCTCTAGACGCCTGTGTATTTTATTCTGTTTTGTCTGGTATTTGCTTTTAAGGCGCCAAAAGAACCCAATGAACACATATATATTCATTCATGGTATTTATCTATGATTTACTCAAATGATTTAGGCAATAGATGGTGCAAACTTAGTTTTTCATTGAGACTTTTACCAAATAATAATGTTTGTGTTATGATGAGAGTTGTCTTCCAAGTGAATTTAGTAATGTACTATGTACTGAAGAAGTTTTGATACAAAAATCAAAACTATTATACGAAAATAAATTTATAAGTACGGACCTGCTCACGTTCTCGAATTACAATAAGCATTGTTACAGTGCGCAAACGCAAGCATCCCGAGCTTTGCTAGTTTGTTTACATTTTGACCTTTGACGTCGTAAATTAGCCATTTCGGTGAAAGGTTATTGCTTATCCTTTCGTATAGATCAGTGTGCTGATCAAAATGCTACATTATAAGTTTTAAAATTCCGAATACTTCCGAAGATTTTGGAAAAAAAAACGAATATTCGCGATTTAATTTTTATTTTTTTATGACTCTGTTTGACTAGATATAATAAAATAAATTTCACATTTTCATTGTTACTTTTTCTGTTCTTCAACATGGTGTTATCAGATTTTCAAGCCGACGTTTCTTCTTTGAGCTGCCATCATCAACTTTGTTTTTTTAAATGCGACCCTGAATTTTTTGTTAAGGATTTTAAAAGGTTTTAAGGTCCCAAAACCAACGATGTATCGCACTTATTCGAAAAATTCATATTAGTGACATTTTCCATAAGAATTCATGTGTTAGAGAGAGACAGAAAATAGATTTTTAATAGGATTAAAAACAATAGTATATTATTTTATATGGAGGAAAAGTGATACTTTTCATGGCGCGCTCGTGTTTAACAGCCGAACGGAGTGAGGCTGGTAATAGAGAGCAAGCCATGAAAAGTAACTTTTCCTCCAAATAAAATATGCTGTTTTTTCTTCAAATGTCGACAAATTAATGCAAAAACATCTCTTTTTAATAGTAATAATATCTAATTATCATTAAAGATAAATGGGTTCGCAAGGCGGCTTAGACCACGGTCGTAGGTGGCCTTGCTTAGACCGGTGTCGATGAATTTAACATAAAGCTGTCAGTTGACATTAGCGGCTAGGTCGCGCCGGTCTAGAATCGTTCCCGATGACGAAATACTGCGTGCGACGCCTCCCTCTTACGACTCCAGCGCCATCTAGTGTATATGGCGATGACTCGAGCGATTGTATTCGCGCTATGTCTTCGTGATGCAATCACTTTTCGGTATAAGCCTTGGTGGTCTAGAGGTTTAGATCGTTGGTTCTCAATGTTGTGTCTATCGGCGGCTCGGGTTCGAACCCCGTTGCTATTTTTTTATTTTTTTTACGGTTAAGTTTCTAAACAGTTTTTTGGGTATGTCTTGGGTTAGTTTGGGTTAGCAAATAGTTTTTTTCTTGATTTTGGGTATGTCTTGGGCTACGTTTGGGTTAGCCCCTGGTTAGTTTCCTTTTCTTGAGCCCCCGTAGCGAGCGGAGGGCCGTACGAAAAGTGAAATATTACTTATTGTAACACGTGCCCGTACTTTGTATGCACTTATTACGAAATATACAGCAGCTTGCATGTGTTTCCTCGAATGCATAACACAATCGTGTCGGGAACGATTCTAGACCGGCGCGACCTAGCGACTAGTTCAGTTGACACTGTCAACAATAATTATTTTTTAAGATGGCGTCTCCGATTGCGTTTTAATTCCGTATTGATAAGCAGTTATTGAGTAAGTTCGATTAAATAATAACCAATTTGTTCCTAAATTAGTGATTTTTAGAAATGCAGTCACAAATTGAGTGATAAATACAAATTGTAGTTTAATAAATCTTGAGTTGTTGACGCTTATTTTGTTGTCTGTTTGTATTGTATCTATGTTGCTATGACAACACTTTTACCTCCGCCGGCGGAAAAGTGAAAAGTAAAGCTCCGGCGGAGGAAAAACGAAACTTCACGGCCGCCTACACAGTCGAGTAATGACGGATTTACTGACGTTTGAAGAAAAAAACCTTTTTTTACGCATTAACAACGTAAAAGTAAACTGACAGTAAAAATCTATTGTTTGTCTCTCTCTAACACATGAATTCTTATGGAAAATGTCACTAATATGAATTTTTCGAAGAAGTGCGATACATCATTGGTTTTGGGACATTAGGTCCTCTTAAAATCCGTAATAAGAAATTCAGGGTCGTATTTAAAAAAACAAAGTTGATGATGGCAGCTCAAAGACGAAACGTCGGCTTGAAAATCTAATATCACCATCCTGAAGAACAGAAAAAGTAGCAATGAAAATGTGAAATTTATTTTGCTATATCTGTTCAAATAGAGTCATAAAAAAATAAAAATTAAATCGCGAATATTCGGTTTTTTTCCAAAATCTTCGGAAGTATTCGGAATTTTTAAACTTGTAATGTAGCATTTTGATCAGCATCAAACTGCGCAACTTTGCCTCCATTTAACCGACCTCGTATCTTTTCTAGTTTCCGAGATCCCAATGATGAGGCTCGAATTTGGGACACCCTGTACATGGTGTTCACCTATAATGTCCCCCCCTCCCCTTTAACTTTGTTAATTTTTAAGCTACAAAAAAAAATAAAAAACAAAATTGTAGGGTTTTTAATGTAGTTTTTGCACACGTAAAGGAAAAAACAAAAAATTGTACAGTATATAGGGTAGATCAAAGAGAAACATTTTTTTTAAATCTAGCCCTCATTTTTTATTCGATTTCGATTCTACGTAAAATTCTAAGGATTTTTAATGTAACACACTATATGCCTATTCCTAATACTTTAGGAGTTATTGACAGTTGAAGTCGCTATTTTGTTTGTTCTTTTATTTTTCTATGACAACAGCCACCTAAGAATATAACTTTTCGTTTAACTTTTGAAGTCATTGAGATGTAAATGTTGAATTTCCTCAATTCGACCTCATTGCTTCGAGTAGTGCTTTTGTATCTTCTGTTTTAAAAATGATTAAAGAATTATTATTATAATTAAAAAATAGCGTCTTCATTTGTCAATAACTCCTAAAGTATTAGGAATAGACATATATATAGTGTGTTACATTAAAAATCCTTAGAGTTTTAGGTAGAATCGAAAAATCCAAAAAAAAAATGGGGGCTAGATTTTAAAAAATGGTTCTTTTTTATCTACCCTGTATACTGTACAATTTTTTGTTTTTTTCTTTACGTGTGCAAAAACTGCATAAAAAGCCCTACAATTTAGTTTTTTATTTCTTTTGTAGCTTAGAAATTAACAAATTTAAAGGGGGGTGAACACCCTGTACATAATTCTACCCTTTAGGGTCGTCCAGTTATCAAAAAACGATTGAATACGAGATAGGCAAATATTTACCTATCTTATTTATATTCTTAATATTGTATTAGGATAAGGGCTAAATAAGATAGCCTTGTAATTAGGAAACACTCTTTTTAATATATATACATTAAGATATCTTTTGCTATCATATCACGTGCATAAACATTAGTTAGAATTAGAATCTTTGACAAACAGTAAATCATGCTTCAATTCCAATTAACTCAATATATATTCATCAGTTTCGTCAATATTTTGAAATCAGATAAAGTTAATTGAGAATTAAATAGTGATGTCCGTTTCTGTTTCAGTTTGACACCCATTTTAAGCAAAAAGTATTATTTATTTTATTATAATAATATTTAGTTTGAACCCTATACAAGTTATATAAAAATCAAATAACAGTGCTGTACAAATTAATTCTAAACATTTTTGGTACAAAATACAAACGGTTAAACCGAGCTGCTATCAGTAATATATGGACATAAATACATACTTAGTTTACCCTTAAATACAAAGATTAAAACTAAGTTTGCATATGCAAAATTGGGCGAAATAAATCGAGAATAACCCCGTATGTTTATAATATCTCATGATTATTGAATAATCATAATCGACAAATAATTGGAAAAAAAATGAAATACCCCAGATAATTTTATTATGTAAAATAATTTAAAAAAAGACACTAAAGATAATACTGTTACATATAAAGTGTGTATCAGCCAAATGGAATAAATTCGATAATGGGTCTGCTCGAATATGTCGATTGGTATATTTAATTGCGCATTTTTTTCAACAACAACTTTTTATACAGGGCGTGTCATGTAACAATGGCCAATACCAACTTTCTTATGTTAAATGCAAGACCCTGAATATTACTCAATTTTTGGATTTTGTACATGAAAGAATAAAAACATGAATAATACACAGGGTGTTGAATTTAGAATAAGAATGTTGGTATTGGCCACTGTTACATGATATTAAAAAGTTTTTGTTGAAAAAAAATGCTCAACTAAAAATAATCGACGTGCGCTCCCATTTCTTTATTATCTCTTTATTATCGAATTTATTCCATTTGGCTGACAAACACTGATGTATATAACAGATGCTGATGTATTTTAAGATTTTCATTGCATTGTTTTTTCACTTTGATGCGTCTGACACTTTGAGGCTAGATAAACCGAATGATAAAATTAAGAAACCTACAGCAGGGCTTAAACTCTTACGACTGCTCAATAAATACTGACTGCCCTTTTTACGATCTCACGCGAAATTTTCTTCTAAAATAGCCTTGTATCATGTGGGACTGGCATTACTTCTGGTCATGCGTTGTTGCTGTTCCTTCCTGTATTCCTGCGCGGTGTTCTCCAGTTGTTCTTTCAGTTTTAGTAGTTCGCGTATTCGTTGGTAAACTGGATCCTGAGAAGTACAACAAATTGTTTGGGGAGAATTAGGAAAAAAGGAATTGATTTGTCAGGAAAACTCGACACAGTAATAAAATGTGCGAAAACAATCGATAAGTTGCTTTATGCATTGAATATATTAAAACAGTCAGTGTGATTAAGATTACTTGCTTTAGTAACCAAATTAGACTCACCTGTGTCCTCATGCTGGGGTTCCACCTGCAATAATAAGCCTTCCACAGCTTAATGTGTCGAATGCTAGCGACGGGAACCAGTACCCGCTCCTGTTTGCTATTGGCCCAGAACAGCGGATTCCTATACAGGTCTAGATTACTATTCGTGTATGACCACAACGATACAGTAGTGTCCTTGATTTCTAAAAGGAAAAGCCAAAGACAAGTTCAAGCTTTGAACCGGTTTTATCTTCTTATAACAAGGGGTACCTTGACGAACGTATCATATTGTTTCAAAGGACAATTAGAATTGAAAATGTTGGAAATTTTCTAGAAGCTGGGGAACCGTTACTTTCCCTAAGTAGAGGTTTGGATCCTTTGGCAAATATTAGTATAATCATAGACAATTTCAAATAAGGTACTTCTGACCGCCAGATGATATGTAAATTCGAGCCATCATAATAATTATTACCTTATTACTAACCAATTCACATCTGTGATTTATTATATCAATCAATTTTTGTTCTTTGGTGTTTAAATACAATCACATTTACATTTTATGTAGATTTTTCTAAATATTTGGGATTAACATTTCTCATTACTAATCTTGGTCAATAAGAAATTGTATACGTGCATTGATTCTTGAACAATAACGTACTTTCAATCAAATCAATCATATAGTTATGATTACTTGTTAACATAAAAAACTTACTTTCTTGCATCCGTTCCCTCTCGCTATTGAACAGAAACGTTCCAAATCTGCACGAGTAGAGATGATCCAAAATGGTCATAAGGAAATGTTCATTAAATTCGAAGGCGTTGGGGAACTGTTGCGTGATCTGCCAAACGCAGTCGATAAACTGCAAAAATACGGGTGAACGGTCGGCATCGCTATGATGATCATCTCCGTGACCTACTCTCTAAAAAAAATAGCTATTAGGAACGCGAAGCTCTTATTTGGGTCAATAGTCATAGAGTCTACAACAATTGATTATACCCTTAACTAATTTACTAACAGTTTGTGCATTTGGTTTCTAGATATTTAAAACCTACTATTCTTTCTCCCTCTAGCCTGGCAATATGACTGACATTGATAGTAAGTAAGGATGCCAAATAAGAGAGCAGTATATATTGAACTTTGTATTTCTCTTAATAAATAAAATACAGGAAGCTCAAGTAACAACAGAAGCTTTAATAGGGTTTTCAAGACGTTGTTACAGTCAAATGAATAAGACTCACTTAAAACCTTCTGCTCTAGACAACCTCTTGAAGGCAAGATAAAGGCTCTCTTACAGCCAAAGGGTCAACTCTTATGAGGGTCTCGTGACCAAATCTTAAAGCTTGTTTAAAACCAACTTGCATTGAAATCGATTCTCTTATCATTGACTTCAAGGCAATCATAAAACTTTTAGCAAGTGTCATTTAAAATCATAGGATTTATAGTCATCTAAGATTAGAATGAGTTTAAGAACTCTGTGACTTATAACATCTTTAGATAAAATTATCATAACCTGTAAACCAGTTACATTAAACGAATGTTCGTCATGTGATGTCGTCTAGTCGGTGATGCATTCCAACTCCAAAGAATAAACATAAAGAAAATGCAATACCAAAATCTGGTAAAATCGCCGAAATGGGAGACAAAAATTATAACGCAGTCTACTTTTTCGAAGAAATATGGAAAGATACTTTCTAAAAATTAAAGCGCCTTAAATGTACTGCTTTTTTAAATAATTAAATTATTATTGACTAATTCTAAACAAGGTTTAATTATTATAAACAAACTTAAAAATGTTTGCTTGTAATCTTATATTGTATTATCGTTAAATTCCTCGTATTTTTTAAGGTAGGAACTGCGAAATTTTGATAAAATTATTGAATAATATTACCTCTCTAAAATATTTCCAATATGGAGGCTTGTGCTGTTTGTAAAATATGGCTTCTTATCATTCAAAACCTCAAGGTTTCTTAGAAAGAAGGCATAAATCCTATTAGTTGTGTTATAACCTTTTATTTACTGTAATTAATCTGTTTACTCTTAACTGTTCCTTACAGTAAAGCTTCTTAGTCTTGACCAAGGTTGCTCGGCCTGCTCACAAAACTACTTGGCCTTATCACGGTGTCGCATAAGTCTTCTAGCGCTGCGATCAAGTTTTCCGCTCCCAATTAGATAACCTCAAAGTTTGTCCAGTTTTATGTTCATTTTCATTTATTATTTTTAGAGATTGCAACTTTACTTTTTTTTAAAATTATCATTTCTTGTAACTTGTAAGTATTTATGTGAAATATTTTCCATTTTTAAGAAAATTATATTGAACACCGCTACTGAATCAGGACCAGAATGCCAAGATGGCCGCTTTAAAAGAGCTCTAGGCGGTAAGAGTTAAAGTAATGGTTTGAGAAAGCAATAGAAAAGCCCAATAGGATTTTGTAAATATTGTATGGCCTTAATGAAGCAATATATTTTCCCAGTAATCCTAATACAGTCTTTTTAAGTAGCTAATCTAAGACTTGAACTTTATTGCTATCTTATATAAAACTGCAAGTTTTAAGAAGTGCTTAAAGAATATGTTTTAAATCCAACTTAAAGCTATAGTCTTAAGACAGATTATTTTAAAACTAAACATACTTTAAACCCTCCAGAAGATCAACAAGGTTTAAGATTGATAACACAAAAGCCTTGCTAAAGCTTAACATAACTGGTCTCAAGTCCATGGGTACTTAATATTATTGCTGCCAAGGCTGCTTTAAGACTTATTTTTAAGAATAAATGGACTTTAAGATCTGTAAGCATGTTTGAAGGTGTTCATAACACCCCAGTACTTCTACTGACCATTTTAAAACCATTTTAAAGCTGATATAAATCTAACTAGCATTTAAATTGTTACTTGGGAGTTCAGACTCTTCGCCACTATTTACTCAATATGGTCTTTGTAAAAAAACACCTACATCAAGATCGTTAAAAGATTGTACAGACTCCAAAAGAACTCTCTTTATGTGATAATATATTTGTATTTTTAAACATTTATCCACATTTAAAGTGAGAGAGTTTTCCTTACCGCGAAAAACCAATCGATCGAGATCCGACTAAATGACATCAACGCACTACAGAATTTCAGATCGTCTACGTGCAACAAACAATCAGATACTTTAAAACAAGGCGTAACGTTGTTAACAAATAAGAAAAAAAAAACACTGAATCAATGTAGGACTCCTTGGGGCAGCCCTGAAAGTACCTCGATACTACTCCACCCATCTGATGATTCAGGTCATCCACAAGACAGGCAAGTGTACTCCACTCCTATTCCCTGCAATTTTTTGATTAATAGCATGTAACATATACTGTCTAAGGCAAGGCCTTCGATACATACATGTATATATATGACGTCAAGGGAGATGAAGCCAAGAATATCTTATACACTGTCAGGTTGGAGTTAGTTGAACGACCCTTATACCTTAGAGAAGCCGTATTGATCCTCCATAAATGATCCTTATAGGATAGGTGTCAAATATTTCGTCAGTTAAGATTGACTACAAAACCTTGGGCAGTGCAGAAAGCATAGCTATACACCGGTAGGTTTATCGCCAGATTTTTATACCGAAAATAGTGTTGATTGGGAAGACCTCTTGCCTCGTTGTCGAAAGTTCTTTGAAAAATAGTACAGATATATAAGCAACAGCCTTTCATAGTAAAACTTCAGGACAAGAAAGGTATAACATCTGGCATAGCGACATTTACTCTAAGAAACAAATTAAAATGTTTCTTCATTTGTGTACGATATCATTTTAATATACCGGGTGTCAATGAAATCGTTTAACAAGGCACCATTCAAATGTTGTTTTTAAGGAGAAATTTGAAATTTTGGTTGAAGCTATTGTGAATTACTAAAAAACATAAACCTACTAATAAAATAAAAACATAAACCTACTAATAAAATATCACCCTGTCCTAAGTTTGAACTTGAACTTGAAAAATGTTATATAAACATTCACTGTTAATTATAAACAACTTGAGCGGTCGACGGGAGCGATTTTAATCCTTAATGATGCAGCCATCAGCATTTTGTAACATATAAATACGCAGGCAAATGCTAAATACATCAGGGCTTCCGGGTCTCTCAACTCCGCTCAATCTAGCTGGGTACAGCACACAGGTGCGTATACTTCTAGTTGTTCTATTCTACAACCCCCCTATCTATGAACACCTGGATCAGGTCCTTACCTAATCTGGATGGACGTATGCACAGGTATACGACATTCGGGGAATTCTAAAAAGTAGAGAGAGTCGAATCTACGAATGAAGCATCAAAATTTCCAGTAAAGGGATGTTTGGGGACTTTTAAAAAGTAGTGAAAGTGCCTTAGAAATCTGTGACAAACTTAAATCTGAAAACTCTAAAAAACTTACCATATAAATAATATCAAAACGAATACATAAATAAAAGACAACTCCGCGCACATAAACTTTATTAATCAAATAGTGACGACGCTTTCTGGAAACACTTCGAACTAAGCTTCCCTCGAGAAGACATGCATTTAATATTAATTGTGTGTAAACTCTTAATTCATCTATAAACTTAAACACGCCTTTATTAGCATACAATCTAACCGTTGTTAAGTTTGTTTGTAAATAAACTTGTTATTGTTTTTATCAATGCGTCTCCTTTATTATCTCTTCTCAACTTGACGTAGTGCGATCCGAAACCTGGGCTACTCTCCTGCACGCAAAATAAGGCGTGGCGTCACAAGAAAAAAATACAGTTCGTGATAATATGGTTTATGAAAATTCAGATTTTCCACTAAAAAACAGAATTTCAAACAGAACCCTGTATACAGTTTTACATATTTAAATAGAGATTGAAATTCTTTTTTTAACGATATATCACAAGTTGTCATTTATTTTCAAAATGGCGGCGTAGAGGAGAGGGCATTTATAGAAAATTCAATATGGCGGTATTTTGGCATCTCAAATAGATTTTTTGTCAAATTGTCCGTTGACATAGGAGACAAGATAAGTTTTATTGCAGATTTTACTCAATGTTGTTCGATATTCTAGATAATTGTTATAAAATTGAAGCATTTTTAGTTTTTCCTTAAAATGTCAAAGTGTATGTCAATTTTTCAAGAAATTTCGAATAGAACCCTGTACATATTTTTACCCGTTTGGTTAGAGCTCGAAATTTCCTTTCCAACGATGTATCACAAGTGGACATTTTTTTTAAAAGATGGCGTTGTTCAATATGGCTGCGCGACGCAGGGTCTGGACATTACCTAAGGATCTTTTGTCATAATACCCGCTAATATGAGAGACAAACTAAATTATCCTGCAGGGGATGAGTCATTATTTTTCCAAACTTGGGTTATAAGTTCCATAAACTTCTACAAGGTATAACCTATCGTTTGGTGCAAAAACGGGGTTATGTGCACTTTTCACTCATCCCTTCACAAATATGGTGCAATTTTTTCCGATATTGACGGTTAAATAATGCTCCGATTTGGCGCGGTTTTGCATTTTGTTGTGTTTTTTTTGCGTTGTGGTGACTATGGTAAAAAAAAACACACAAAAAAAGGTTTTTTTACATCAATTATCCTCAATTATTTTGCATTATCAACTGTATGAAAAATCTGCAATAAATTATACATGATATCTCTCATATTAGCAGGTATTATGACAAAGGATTCTTTGGATAATGTCCAAACGCCATATTGAACTACGCCATCTTTAAAAAGAATGGCCAGTTGTGATACATCGTTGAAAAGAGAATTTCGGGCTCTATCCAAATGTGTAAAAATATGTACAGGGTTCTATTCAAAATTTCGAAAAACACTGACATACATTTTGACATTTTAAGGAAAAACTAAAAATGCTTCGATTTTACAACAATTATCTAGATATGCCAACAGTGAGAAAAATCTGAAAGAAAACCTATTTTGTCTTTTATATCAACACCCAATACTCTCTACGCCGCCATTTTGAAAAAAAAAATACTACTTGTGATACATCATTGAAAAGAGAATTTCAAGCTTTATTCAAATGTATAAAAATATATACAAGGTTGTGTTTGAAACTCTTGCCACATGCTGACTTCCGGTCAAACCGGAAGTGATATTCATTTGTTTTTTTTTGCGGAAAATCTGAGTTTTTATAAACCTTATCTTCAACCGAAATTTCAAAATTTTCCTTAAAAAAACATTTGAATGGTGCCTTGTTAAACGATTTCGTTGACACCCGGTATGTTAGAAACTACAAATAAAAATATTTCTTTAGTACTCAGTTGACTTTTTGTATGATTTTTGTGTAAAATTTTGTTTTTTTTTTTTAAGAAAAACTGGTGTTTTTTCGAGTGGCTTTTTTGATTTGCAACCGTCTCTTTTACATGACTCTAGTTGGCAACAGGAATCCCTTATCCGGAAGGTTAAAGGCATTGAACACAAAAAACCGTCATAAGAAATCACATTGGACACATATACTGTAACTATAAGATATGAACTTTCCTTAAGTTGGGATGTGGAATTTTCAGCAAAATACCCTACAACACATTATTCATCATAATATCGAAACAGAGTTTTTGCACTCGGCGCGTTTTGCTAACCATGTTAACATCATCAGGAGATTATTAAAACTAAACCTAACTATGTTTTTGTTAACTACCTGCTTAACAAGCAGAATCAAAACGAACCCATTCTGTGAATCCTTTCAGTTACACTCAATGGGTAGATTATAAATATAGTTTTAATCATCTCCTGATGATGCTAACATTGTTAGCGAAACACGCGTTGAGTGCAAAAATTCTGTTTCGATATCATCGATAAAAGTGTGTTGTAATCGCTCAATTAAAACAAATAGAAAAACATTCACTCACGTGAAAATGACATTCCAACGAATCAAGAGTAACTTTCACAAACCTCTAGGTCTATGGTAACTTTCATATTACTGTTAAGGGTGATTACTTCTTGGATCCAGGCCACGGACTTGACCTGAAGTCAATAGTTTATTCTCCAATAACCGTTTCTATCTCTGAACCTTAGTATCTCGTTATTTTCATTGTTCATGTCCGAAATGCGCACTTCTTGTTCCCTAACATTTGACATATATTGTAACGGAATATAAGCTTATTCCGCTACACTAAAATTTCAGTTCAATTACGAATGATTTTCGATATTTAGGATTTAAGTTGCCAGTGACATCTATTCACGAATGGGCTTATTTCGTATGGTTGGATATTTTAGGAGCGCAGTACGCTATTTTATACCTACAATTCATGAATTTAATTTACTATAGATTACTATATTTAATATTGGGTATTTCTATGGCTTGATGCTGCGTGATTTATAGTGGTAATTACATGTTATAAATTAGCCAATAATACATCCGCAAGCATATTTTGTCCAGCATCATGAATTTTGAAAGCGAGATCGTTTATCTTTTGCTGAGACGTTTGACGGGTAAGTCTTAATTTTTAATCTTGAAATATTTAATTCATCTTGCAGTATATTTAAC
>JAEQML010057128.1:0-32689 GCA_016904865.1 Pissodes strobi
TTTTATCATAATATCGGGCCCAATTCTCTTTGGTACTTTTTATTTTTATTTTTATTAAGGTTTCCTTCCTGGGATTCTTTAGAATTCAAGCCAGCTGTTATATTTCAAGAACCACTCGATGGTCACTATTTTTTTGCTGGGAAAGTACACACAGGCGAGTACGTCGCCAAGCAAGCCTATTTTCGGTCTTAACGTAAAAATAACATTTAGTATTCTTCCGTCCGCGTTTAGTTACACAACCCTAGGTAGAGAGCTCTGCTTATTTAATATTTATGCTGATATCGTATATTTCGTTAACTTTTGTAATTTAGATTTTCAAGTATAAATCTTTAACTCTCTCCTGATGTTCGGCCCTGCCAAAACTGAAAGTACTTCATCACGAGTAAATTAAAATAAGCGTATAATCTATCTCCAACGCTAAAATAGTCACAAAACTGTCTTCAGTCGCGATAGCCCCTTACGTTGCCCGACTAGAGCCTCGCAAAAAGTGAGTCTGAAATCTGAAACTGTTACTATGCCCACAAGGGCCCTCGAAAAGTAGTTGCATATAACCATCAGAAGTGTAGAACGTCTCTAGCTCTATACTCGACGCGCCGAACAGATTCACTAATCACGGAAACAATAATTCAATAACTCGTCTTATTTTATGATTTCAAACATAGGGACTTTGATAAGACATTCTTTTTGTATTTGTTGTATTATAGACAAGAAGAAAATAAAACAATTGTTCGATTCAATCATAAAATGTGACGAATTATTTCCGCGATTAGTGAATCTGTTCGGCGCGTCGAGTAGAGTAGGGGTTGAAGCGCAAGTTACGGCTTATAAAATAAGGAATAGAAAGCAAGTTGTAGTTTTAAGACTCTGTGACTTTTGTAATGGAATGTTCAAGAATCCTAGAAATGCAATCTCCTAATTTGGGTGTTATTAAAAAGACTAAGTGTTAGTGAAAATTTGGATTTAATTTTCTTTTAGATTTTAATGTCATTTTACCGGTTTGAAGGTTATAGTTTTAGAGAGCCAGAAAAACTAGATAACAGCGGGATAAATATTAATAATGCCAATTAGTTTCTTCTGAATGAACTCAACATAAAAATTATCCATTTAAATCGTGTGCTTCCTTAAATTCGAAACCTCAATAAGTATTTGAAAACGGAAAGTGGTCTGGCCTACGCTCATTTCTCTATAACTAAGGTATATAGAAGTACAGAAAAGTGGAATGAAGTTACAGACTACTAGGTGGAGAAATATGAATTGTTGCCCATGGTGTCTAGGTAAATTATTTTCATCAAAATAGGATGTCAACACACTGGTACTGCGAACCTGATTTTAGAAAATGAACAGGGGTTGAAGAAAAGACCGAAAAACACAGTAAATACATAAAAGGGTGTAATCGGCGTTCATTTCAAAAGGCTTATGAATTGTGACTTGCTTCTAAAGTTGATGATCTCTAAAAATGTGACAGGGTGATTGGAAGGTATATGTATAATCTATGCCTTGACCACTCGAATGACCTATTTCTGCATGACGAATGTGAAAATAATATCAGCAAAGCAAAGCACAAAATTTATGATCCCAATATCTCTCTGCAATCACACAGGTGCTTCAGGGTGTCTCATGGCTCATTCTCCAGCATTTTGACAAAAACACCATTGATTATGAAGAATCTCTAGAAGCTGAATAAAGCTACATCTCTTGTTTAGATGATTCGCCTTCCAAATTAACCCGAATTGACGAGGAATTACCAGCAAAGCCAAGCGCAGCATTTATTACTTCAATATTCTCTCTACAATCAGGCTGGTGCCCCTTGATATCTCATTACTCATTCATTCACCAACGCCTTAAAAGATAGACCCTTAATTTGGCGTCAAAATCTGAAGAATTTCTACCATATGCTGATACAAGCCACATCTCTGGTTCACCTTCCTTTATTGCTCTTGCATTCCTATTTCACATGCAGCAATGTAACTCAAAATCCTAAAGCTCATTTATGTGACCCCCAATATAAAGCGAATTCTGCAAACATTTTAGGAACATTTCATCCTTGATTAAAAGACAGTGCATTGTCAGAAAAACATTTAAAATTTCAGATATGATCCAGCAGAACGCAAATATAAACATATAATATGACGAACAGACTTTAGCGTAAGGCTTCAGCTTCAGATCGCCATGCCACCCTGAATTCATGGACAGCCTATACCGTTGCTTCACACCCTGCTCAATTAGTTAATCCATTCACGGAACAATAGGCTAGAGTTTTGGGCCACTCTTTGCCAATTAGCATGTAATTAAATTTCAAAATCGCAATTTGGATTGATTTTGAAACTCATTTCGGGACGCTTGCGAGGAAAACAATGTAGGTACGGGTGCTCTAAACCTCAACATATCGAGCCGGAAACGCGTTAATATTTTGCGTGCTTTGATCTATCGTTGCTGGTATAGTGGGGTGTATGAATTATTATTGGGAATTCAATTAAATCTATTGGAATTTTCTAGTGCAAAGCGTGCACGTAATACAATGCAAGCTATTTTATTATGCATGTATAATTGGTTTCGCGATGAAATCTAAATAATACTGGAAAGCGTCCACCTTCACGTTCTTGTTATTTGCCGCGGTTTCCTTTATTGCCCTTGCATTGCCATTTCACATGCAGCAACGTGACTGAAAATGCTGGGGTCTTAGGTAAAGCTTATTTATATACTAAGCTAACCCCTCCCCATATAAAGCGAATCTTGATAGATTTTTAAGATTATAATTTTTATCATTTTAATTAAAATCCAGCAGAATTGAAACATTAACATTTTATTTAATTTATCGCCAGCGAAAAATAAAAAATGAGTTGCTATACAATTTTTGAAAAATATTTTACTTGTCAGTAGAGAAAGAATAGGGGTTCTGCGCCCTCCGCCGCGGAGGAGGCTGCGCGCGAGAGGTATCCAGGAAGTTTTCGGTGACTTAGGCTGCTAAACAGCTTTTTAGATGGCTTAAACATCTTTCAAGACAGGCGGCTTGTCGCGCAGCCCCCTCCGTGGCGGAGTGCGCAAAACCCCCATTTTTTCCCTGCTCTTGTCTATTAATCACATATTCACGCAATCGAAACGTTGAATCAAAATTTGAGTTCATAGTAAAATTCTTCACAAAAAATGGGTTCAAATACTCAAAAGTCAAAAAACCATTATTGTAAAATATACATTTTTCCTTGACAGCATCAGTTAATACAACGAATAACATAGTAAAAACTAAATATTAAATCACTTAAAGCAGTTATAAAAATATAAAATTGGTCAATCATATTAAAACCGAATTAGGGGTAAAATATAAACAGCAGAAGTAGTATCATTGGAATGATTCTAGTCGATAAGTCTTTAATTTTAAGATTTCTTATTAATTATTCTTAGATTAAGAGTAGTTTCAAGGTTAGTAAAAATTTTACCTTGAGTATTAAAAAAACATTATTGTCTAAAATATAAATTTTTTCTTCACACATCAGCTAATAAAACGAATAAGAGAGTAAAAACGAAATATTAATTCATTTAAGGCAGCTATAAAAATATAAAGTTGATAAATTATATTAAAACCGTAAAAAATATAAACAGTAGTAGTGGCGATGTCTTTAGACTCAGATGGAATGTGCCATCGGGTGTCATAGGAGCTCCGCTGCTATACTACTAATGTAGACGGTAAAATTATAAAATTTATAATTAGACGCAGTCATAAACGGTTTTATGTATGGTCCTATGCTTCTAGTTGATAAGTACTTAATTTTAAGATGTCTTACATTTAAATAACTTATTATTCTTAGAATAAGAGTAGTTTTAAAGTTAGTAAAATTTCCACCTTGAGTATTTAAAAAAAAATTGTATCAAACATAAATTTCTTCTCGGCACAACAACAATTAATAAAACGAATAACAGAGTAAAAACTAAATAACAATAATAATAATAATATTCTTTATTGCCAGCAAAATTATGTTCACATAACAAAGCAACGTCAAAAAGTAACTGTTTCTTGGAAATATTATATGACAAACACAAAAAGTACACAAAGTAATATTACAAAATTTTGCACTTACACTGTATTATGATGATACAAATAAACACAAAATCAAAATGATTAAAATTTTAGAAATGTTACAATAAAAAATGCGTATATACAACCAACTGAAAAATAGATATGACAAAAAAAACAATTAATTTGACATACAAGACAATACTATATTTCAAAGTCAAAAGAATAAAAACACTTGTCAAGTAGCCACCGGTATACGTGTTTGTAAAGCTGTTTATGCTTTTGATCTGCTGAATTTCTCTTGGCAACACTCCAAATGCCTTTACGGCCATGTAGTGTTAGGTACTCTTTCATAAAAAGTGGAATTGTGAATGGGTATGCTCAGGTCAGTGCCAACCCTAGTCAACATAGTCATACTCTCAGACCGCAATTGCATATTTGTGGGAAATAACTAAGAATTTCTTTTAACCAACAAAACCAGGGAACTGAAGTACAAAGATGGGACTGTAAGGACCCCCAACTTACTGAAATATGGTCTACATGAAGTCCTTGGGTGAAGGTTAAATATGCATCCTATAATGCGTTTTTGAGCTAGAAAGATTTGTGAAGCCGACCTAGAGGAGCCCCAAAAGCATATCCCGTAGGCAATCACGGACTGCACCTGCCCAAAGTAAAACAGTCTAAGTGAGTCCTAAGTCACCACCGATCTCAGTGTTCGAGCAAGAAAACATAGGCTGCTGAGTTTGGCCCTAAGAGCTTAAACATGATATTCAAAGCTCAATGACGGATCCAAGGAGACACCCAAAAACCTTATCAATCGCAGGTGAACTTACCATTTAGGTAAACCAACAGAGATTTAGATTTAGATGATGTCTTTTTAAAGAGAATTAGACTGGTCTTGTCATAATTCAAGGTGAGGTTGTTATTAAAACACCAATCCCTCAACCTAGCCGCTGCATGCGAACATCTATGGGACAATCCAAGCAAGGCCGTATCCACCAGCACGACCGACGTGTCATCAGCATACTGGCAGACACGAGCCCCACCAAAAACGCCACCAAGGCTATTCACATACAGCAGGAAGAGCAGAGGCCCCAAGATGGAGCCCTGCGGCACCCCCTGTCTCAATACAACGCTATGAGAGTTATGATTTGTATCACTCTTTGAAATACAAACGGTCTGCTGCCGCTTCAGCATATACGATTGCAATAGAGAAGCCGAAGCACCCCTGATACCATAAACTGCAAGCTTTGAAATTAGTAATTTATGATCTACAGTGTCGAAGGCTTTCGACAAGTCAAAATACAGGCCAGCAACCTTGTTATTTTTATCAATTTGTTCAGTGATAAAACGGATTGCGTGAAATATTTCCTTTTGGGTCGATTTATTTGGCTGAAATCCAAATTGACTATCGTTCAGGATATTAAATATTTGAAGATAATCAAAAATTCTGGTAAATATTACCTTTTCGAAGACCTTCGACACTGCAGGAAGCAGTCGACACTGCAAGAAGCAGTGAAATAGGTCTCTAGTTGGAGATGCTCTGATGGTCACCCTTTTTGTATACTGGAATAAGTTTGGCTTTTTTGGGATCAGCAGGAAAAATTTGTGTTATAAAGCATTGGTTTATAATGTTTTCTAAGGGATCACAGACATACTTAGCCACACATTTCAGGACAGAAACCGGAATCTCATCCATATCAGAGGAACATCTGTTGGGCCTCAGCAATAGCCTTGGGATCATCAACCGTACCCTGACCTCCTCCCCTCGCCTAATTCAGAGTTAATTATGCCCCATGCCGTTTTATTTTTATTTTTGGAGTTTAATACTTTATTATCATTAATGCTCTTACGATAGTTGGACAAGTATTTTCTATAAGTTTTTCTTTCGGACATGTAAATGCTATACACAGCCTGACTATCTGTCCGCTTGTACCACACATGCAAGTCCTTAATATAGTTAGAGTAATTTTTTATATCTGTATTAACCCAGATTGCCCTTTCGGTCCTAATCCTACTAGAACTGGGAGGAAATGGCAAATAGAAATAGAAAATAATTCTGAAAAGGTGTTGTATTTTTCATCAGCACCTTGAACAGCATAAATATTTTGCCAGGTCTCAGCTGACAGGTAGTTTTTAAACAGTGTTAGGTTTTCACTAGTAAAAATTTGTTTTTTAACATATCTTGGCTTGGACTTTACTCTGAAGTTGTTTTCAATTTCCACAATCTGAGTATAGTGATCCGAAACACTTCTGAGATAAATTTGAGAAGAGACACTATCTTCATCCATGTTGCAGAAGATGCTGTCCAATTGTGAAGCAGCCCGACCCGAGACAATCCTTTTATCCCCATCTATATGAGCATGAGACCATATAAGTACTAAGAATGTGTACCAGGGATTGAGCATTATTCTCATTTGCATTGTGAAAATGGATGTTGAAATTCCCTCCAATTATGTAAAACTTGTTGGGACAGAATATATTATCTAGTAATTCAGAGAAGCTGTTAAGAAAAACAGTTGCATCTCCAGATAGCAAATAACCTGTAAACACAAATTAAAATGTAGTTAATTTTATTTATACAATATTCTGATATGGAAAATTCAAAGTCTATCTCGACTGGGTTAACCTGTGTTATACAATAATTATTGTACGGTAATCGTTGAGTACCTTCCCGTGTAAAAATGGCAGTTCCACCTCCTTTGTGGAAAGAGCGACAAGAGTGATGACCAAGTGCAAACCCATTTAGGTTGGTATTGCCAATTAAATCTTCTTTGAGCCAATGGCAATGCTCGGAGATCGTCAGTATGCCGGGCTTGACTACAGAAAGTATCACTTCAAATTCAAGAAATTTTGAAGTTAGGAACTAAATATTTATGTGAAAAATTTTCAGGTGGTTTTTAGTAACATCCACAAGTTGCTTATTGTCAGAATGTGTTTGTGTGTTGACACCTATTTCCGGTCTAAAGAATTACGACCAAAGAAAAAGTTGAAACGGTCAAAGCATACCACTCGAGACCAAAAGCCTGTTCCGTATATCCTATCTTTCGGTTCAGGTTTGACTCCTACCATGAAACACTGTTTATTTGTTTTCTGTACCTTGGAATGCAATGTTTAACCGATACTTCTTCTGCACCAGTTTGTGTAAGCTTTACAACGTAGCTTTGTATGATGTCCTCCGTAACATTTTCTTTAACCTGTGTTAAAAATAGCCATATTTTTTTCCCTCGTTATTATCGGTTGCTCCAAATTCATTAGCATGTTCATTTTTGTGTTCACCAATCTTTACGTCGTGTTTTTTTAGGTTACGTCGAAGTTGTTGTTTAATATTAACTCATTTAAGGCAGTTGTAAAAATATAGAGTTGATAAAATATAAAGTTGATAATAAATAAAACCGAATTAGGCGTAAAAAATATAAACAGTAGTAGTGGCGATGTCTTCAGACTCGAATGGAATGTGCCATCGGGTGTCATAGGAGCTCCGCTGCTATACAACTAACGTAGACGGTAAAATTGTAAAATTTATAATTAGACCCAGTGATAAAAGCTTTCATGTATGGTCCTGTGATTCTAGTTGATAAGCACTTAATTTTAAGATTACATTTAAATCAATAATTATTCTTATAATAAGAGTAGTTTCAAGGTTAGTGAATTTTCCACCTTGAGTATTTAAAAAGCATTAATTATTGTAGAAAAATATAAACTTCTTCTTGACACAACATCAGTTAATAAAACGAATAACAGAGCAAAATCTAAATATTAACTCATTTAACCCTCCGCTGGTAAGGTTGGTAATTTCCACAACTTTGGTACGGTGGGTTATACCATACCCCATTAAAAAACATGTTTCGCATATATAATGGAAATATTCAGAATACTTTCACAAAATACACTTTTGTATTCATCTTAAAGTAAATAAAAGTAAAACACATGAGAAAAACCGAACAAAAAAAAATTAAATCTTTATTTTCCAAAAGCATACATTTTTAGAAGAAACAGGGAACAACGTGCTAGCAGGTGTTAAAAAATCATTATGGGAACAGCTACTTAAAGACTAATTTTTTATAAAATATAAACCACAACACACTACAGAAAATTATATATTGGTACATTTCTTTATCTTTTATGCCCTATCTGAAGCGATACAATAGTCGCATATTTGGGCCGCATGATCTAAGCAAACTAATTTATTGCTTATTTCTTGGACATATGTAACACCTTCTAGAAAATTTTTGTCGTATTGTGCCTTCTCCAGTTGTTCCCGGAACCTTTTCTCCTTGTATAACCGTCGCACTGCTAGACTTATCCGTGGATTATGCAATCTACTCATTTGGAATGGTTTTACTAAACTCAGTGACAAATCTTTCATAACATAGCGAGGTTTTAGATTTCATTCGTATTGCAATTAAAAATTACAAATGCATTTATAGCAGCTGAGTTTAGTAAAGAAAATAATAGAGTTAGTGGCTACCTGGAGCCTTAATACACTGTATGTGGCGGACATTTGATCTCACGTATCCACTGTCATGTTATAAAACATTATTTGTCCTGGTTTCGTCAGGTCTCCACATTTGTGGTGAATTGTGTCGTCATGATGTAGAGTTGGAATACAAGATACCATGGATACGTCTCATTGAAAAGCAAATTTGGAATTTCTTTCTTCCCGGTTCTTTGTTGTAAGTAATTCGCCAGGAATTTCCCTCTTATTTTTCCTGAGAGTCCCTGCTGAGGTTAGTTTATATTCTTTTAGTCGCTTTACAACCAAGTCATAACTCGTGAACCAATTCTCAAACGAAACGTTTCCCCTTGATCCCCTAATTGATTCTACCAATCGCAGAACTACGTGAGTCGGTTTAATGCTCAGGGCGTATGGACCTTCGGGCTGCTGGCTTACAGTTCGCTGATGGAATTTGCCATCGGATGTCATCGGAGCTCCACTGCTATACTACTAACGTAGACAGTAAAATTATAAAATGTATAATTAAACCCAGTGACAAAAGTTGTTATGTATGATCCTATGTCTTTAGCAGATAAGCACTTAATTTCAAGATGTCTTACGTTTAAATTAATGATTATTCTTATAATAAGAGTAGTTTCAAGGTTAGTAAAATTTGCACCTCAGGTATTAAAAAAACATTATTGTCTAAAATATACATTTCTTCTTAAAACAACATCAGTCAATAAAACGAATAAGAGAGTAAAAACTAAATATTAAATCATTTAAGGCAGTTCTAAAAATATAAAAATTGATTAATCATATTAAAACCGAATTAGGCGTAAAATATAAACAGTACTAGTGGTACCGTGGGATTGACTCTAGTTGATAAGTACTTCGTTTTAAGATTTGATCTATTTCTTACAATAAGCGTAGCTTTAGGGTTTGTAAAATTTCCACCTTAGATATCTAGAAAAATATTGCACCCGTTCCACTTTCATCCCTAAATGAATATACTTACTAAGTAATTCATAAAGACTATCTACGACTACATATTACCATTTATCCTGATGGGAACATTCGATAATTTGCTTCAAAATGCTGGATTGTTCCGATATGATTTGGGGTTTGGTAAGCAATAAAGCAGGAATTTTTAATCAGGACCGGCAATATTATACCCCGGCCTATTATTAGAAATTTAGCTGTTTGCACCCATTATGTAGTGAAACGATAAGTTGTGCCGATCTATAAAAGCATTTGGAGTATAATAGATGGTTCAAATTTCCCTCATTTTGCATTTTTTCTATTTTTTTAATTAAGCTTGTTTAATTTATAAACACTATATATTTGTTTCATTTCGCAAATTTTGTGCTAAATTTATAAAAATAATTTTGATGCTGCTTAATGATAAATAAGTTAATAAAAAAGCTGACGTTTCTTGAGTTTTGTTGCTCGTTTTATGCTAACTTTATAAAAATTATTTTGATGCTGCTTAATCCTAAATAAGTTATTAAATAAGCTGTCTAGTTGATTCAACTCAGTGGCATTACCATGCTACTTTTTGATAACAACAAATCTATAAAAGCTCTTTAGACAAAAGTTCAATTAATTTAATGCATAATCATGATTAATACATTTGAGAAAAAAATGGTGCTTGCATGCTATTTGAAGTAGAAGTGATTTTTTAAAGCTTATTTATAGACTAACATAATATGCTGTATATTCAACCGTTTCAGCTATTCTAACTAAATATTGCAGCTGTAAACTAACAAAAACTCGTTACATCCCCTATAATTTGATTTCTATAAAGTTTCAGTTTTAAAACAAATAATTCCCTTTATCCCTAATGTTCATTATTTCGGCATTATATTTCATTCCGGTTTTGCCCAAACAAAACGATTACACCGGCTTTCCAGAATCAATATATGCACTATGAAATTTCCATTAGCTTTGTGGCTTTGATTATATGTAAATGCCTAAATGAATATATCTAGTAAAGCCTAATTGTAAATGCGTAATATGGCTAACATTTTCGTACGGCAAAAAACGCAAAATTTACCACTATGTGGTGTAAATGATAAAGTTACAACACAAATTTAAATATAGATATTGTGAATTATTAAATAATTATCAAATTAATATGGACCGATCTGGCGCTTAGATACCATTCTGGAAAAGTCATCTCTGGTTAAATCTCTTAAACCAAAATTTCTGCCCCAGTACCCCTTTTCAATTCAAGTTAAATTTGTTAAGTATTCAAACAGAACCAATCTCCACTTAATCTAGTCTACCACTGAATCATTCTAGATAAAACTTTATTATAAACAGGAAAAATATGAGCATTATAATTATCGGGTAAAGTGTAAATTGATTGATGATATTGTTTTACCACAGTGCCTTCTTTATTATCTCTTCTTATAGGCATATATCGATTTCACCTAAGCTACATAGCACCCTCGGCATCCAGCAATGGAACAACTAATGTCCAGCGCACGACCAGGCGTTTTTTGCTGGATAACGATATGAAGAGCGCAAATTTGTAAAAATATTTTACATTCACTTTATTTATAAGGTTTCAAGCATTAAGATAATAATTAAGAACTCGTCAATCAATTCTCTGCAGGGGAACTAATTATAAGAATACAAAACAGAAAATTCGAATTCATCTCAAAGAAAATCCATTTCGAAACTTTTCCCAACCATCCGTAATATAAACCTAGGAGAAAATTTAATTAGCTCAACCTTACTAAAACAAAAGTTTTGTTTTCGATATTGCAAAGTTTTAATTATACCTACCTTTCTCCGGCGAACATGTTTGCTTATAATCAGAATAAATTTCCAAGTTCCCCACTAAATGTAAACCTTCCTAACTTTTCTCTGATATTTACTTACGAAATATTTAGATCTAGTCATTATGTCGCTAGGTAGATATACCGAAAAAAATGTCTCGTTTAATTTGGGTTTTTCATTCAAAACAGGAAAGACGTCTGATTGGATTGACGTATGGGCTGGGATTATGGGAGAAATAATCATTGGAACCATTTTTTTATGGTGGAGCTAACAGAGAATTTCTTACATATATTTTCGGACGATGAATTGGATTGTGGAGTAACTGAAAGGACGTCAGGTTTTGCGGACCTTACCCCACTTGATTTACTACTCTAGACAACGTTTTCTGTAATGCGAAAACCTTAAGCGTTGGATGCTAATAATGTAGTCCTAATTGCAAATTGTTCATTAGGCGGTCCATATGCCTGACTCACTCAGCCGTTGAAATTTTTGGTAGTTAGAGCAGTGCGCCACTAAATGTTTAGTACAAGAAATGTATTCAATGTTCTAGCTCTCTTAAGATAGGCTAATAAAATTTAGAAAAAATTCCCTATGAAAGAGCGTTGAGAAAATTTATATTGAGACTAGATAATATCTTGATCCAAAATAAATACGAGGAATACAAGCAACTTGTTTATTTAAAAAAATCTTACTAATTGGATAGAACAATCTACTTCTCTAAAATGGAGAAGAATTACTGATTAATGACGGATAATACTATGCTCAGAAGATTCTACTAAATATCACTTGCAGTTGATCTATTAACGTCACTGGTGGTAGTTAGGATTTACATGATTATTATATTAACTAGAATCACAGGACCATACATAAAAGCTTTTATCACTGGGTCTAATTATAAATTTTATAATTTTACCGTCTACGTTAGTAGTATAGCAGCGGAGCTCCTATGACACCCGATTTTGCATTCTATCCGAGTCTGAAGACATCGCCACTGCTACTGTTTATATTTTTTACGCCTAATTCGGTTTTAATATAATTTATCAACTTTATATTTTATAACTGCCTTAAATGAGTTTATATTTAGTTTTTACTTTGTTATTGGTTTTATTAATTGTTGTTTTGTCGAGAAGAAATTTACATTTGAAACAATAATTTTTTAAAAAATATTCAAGGTGGAAATTTTACTAACCTTGAAACTATTCTTATTATAAGAATAATCATTAGTTTAAATGTAAGACATCTTAAACTAAGTGGTCGGGATACACAAATTCTTTTATTATTGCTTAAAACCATAAAGAAGGGTGTGGTATTTTAATTAACCACTTTTAATGGACAGTATAACATAGGGTGGTGAGAGAAATTGAAACATGTATTCGGTATTGATATAATTTAATAATGCAGGTGTAAATTGCATTTAAATATAATGGAGATAAATAAACAGTGTTTTCTATGTTAAATAGAAAATATATATGTACAATTCTTAGGCTAAAACTTTCAATCACTTATCATTCGTTCAAGTATAAAACTAAAATTACAGAAGGTTTCTTAAAATTAGAAATGTCCACTGAAGAGTCTTGATTGTTTGATTTAAAAATTAGTTTTTATCTTTCTTATTTTAATACTTCGTTCTCAAACTAAGCGACTTTCACACAGCATACCTTTCAACTTTGACTGCTTTACCTGCCTCGCTTTACAGGAATTCGACAAGGAATATTAGTCTGCCTTCCGCCATTTTATGTTCCAATTTCCAACGGGAACGGGGATGCTATCGCTTCTAACTTCGAAGAATTGCTTTAAAAAAGCTCAAAAGGAGGTCTTTGTCCAACCTTGGACAAAGATAACTGAGGTGCACGAAATATTCTCTAATATTTGTGCATACAAGAGAAATTGGCCCAAAAAGGAATTTGGCCGGAGAACAGCAAGTTTTACTGCTATTTAAGCGAACGTCTTAACTGAACTGCAATATGATAATTTTTACAATTTCGGGAGGGACGATAGCGCGGGAAAGCTACGTCGGTTTTTATCTGAGAGGGGGAAAACATCTTCTTTCTTTCTTTGACAGACTATTTTCACACTGCTGATTTGAGACACAAATATATTGAATTGAACACGATTAAGAACGATTTCCTTTCCGAGTGAAAGTTGGCTATATTGCAATCTATTATACCGACAGAGCTAGTGTACAGGATAGCATTAAGGGGTCGTCCGTCTAGGTTTGGACTAAGGGGATTTGAAGAACTGGCATATGCTAATTTAAATGCACAAATTGGGTTGTACCCGGGGTGAAATAAATCTATTTTAAGTTTAATTATGGCTCATTCATTCTACATACAGACAGGGTGTTATCACCAAACTAGACGGTGAAAAACGATAGTTTCTACACGTGTTGGAGTGTTTCCCCAACATATTCCCCCACCATGAAGATCCCATCTTCATTAACGAGAAAGAGAGAGCGTAAGAACTCCAACTGAGAAATAAATACAATCTATTTACAGAACAAAAACAAAAGAATAATTCTTTAAGAATTAAAGGGAATGACGGCAACACCGCCTAAAGTGTCAACAGCCTACAAACGAGCTAATACTTCTAAGTATTGAAGGGAACGACGGCAACACCGCCTTGACTTATCAACAGACAACAACAGAGAATACTTTTTTTTAAGTATAACAGGGAACGACGGCAACACCGCCTTGGGTTTACTAACATACAAACAAGACAATACTTCTCCAAGTATTGAACGGAATGACGGCAACACCGCCTTAGCTTATCGAGACACGCAGAAATCTAACACGCATTACACGCAAAGAGTTCTAAAAACAAGCTGAAAGAAAGCGCGTTAATAGAGAGGGCACTTCGCGAAGTAATCTCAATTACATTAAATCATCAATCATTGAGTATTGTCATACTCGGGCAACACTTGCTTATGATACAAACGATGATTCCGTTTTCTAACACTAGAGAAAGAGTCATACAACTTTTTATGCTGAACATGTGACATGAGGGGTGAATTAACTAAATTATTGAGAGTGTGTTGTTCCGAGGATTGAACACACAGAGGAACACCGCCGTACATGTCTCTACGTGTAGGGTTGTTAACACTAAGAGGAACTGAACGATTGTTCACACATACATCACCGTACACATCTCTATGTGCAGGATTATCAAAACTGAGAGGAGGAGTTGAACTATTATTCAAACATACACCACTGTACACGTCTCTACGTGCAGGGCTGTATACACTGACATGAGTTGAACTATTGTTCAAACGAGGACTGAAAACAGGAGCGTTTCCTGCAATTACCCATCCTAACTGAGTATTCTGCAAGACAGGGAGGTTCTTACCTAAACTATATACACCATTTAACATCAAATCATAATAGAGATCAGCACCTATCAACATATCGATGTCTGATGGGGAAGCATAATACGGATCACTTAACCTAAACTGATTGGGGATATTGATTTTATCTTGATCAATTGGGACTTGCGGAAGTTTGCAAGTTATGTTGTCAAGTACAGCACAAGTCAGCTTAAAACTTCTGTTATGATACACATTAGAGTATAGCCTCAAATCAACCATCTTATTAGACTTCATACTTCCTTGAGAGATTCCACTTATATGAAGTGATTTGTTATAGGGAACGTAGTTTAACTTCTCTACGAGATGACCGGTTACAAAGGAGTTCTGACTTGCAGAATCTAAGAGAACTTTTGCTTGAACAGGACGTCCATTAGCAGCAAACAGAGTTACACGGGCTGTAGCTAGCAACACATGAGAGTTATTATTGGAGAGAGTGGATAAGTTCAATGAATGTGTATCTTGTGACTGACTTTCTGTACTTGCATTAAAGCGAGAGCCTCTATTCTGAGGTATCTGAGAAGGATCTCTATTCTGAGATCTCTGAGAGGGGGCTCTATTCAGAGGCATCTGAGGGTGGTCTCTATTCTGAGATATCTGAGGGAAATTCCTATCTTGAAATATCTGAGGGGGTCCTCTATTTTGAGGAGGCAGGGTATCATGTTTTTGAAAGAAAGATGACTGACTTCTGTCGAGAGAGTGCCTATCTATAGGCTGATCACTTTGAGTACCATGGGCTGCTGAGTTTTGATTATCAGAAACATTGTCCTGAAATGAGGGAGAATTATGGCCATTGAAACCATATTGAGGTGTGTGTACTTGAGAATTATGCAAAAGAGTGTGATGTTTCTGAGCACACAAAGAACATCTTCGACTAGAGGTACATTTACTTCTCGAGTGACTAGTACCGAGACAGTTAAAGCAAAGTTTCTTACTTTCTACAACTTTCTGCTTATCAAACAAGCTTAACTTTTTAAATTTATCACAAATATATATTTTATGAGAGTTTTGATTGCAAAAACTGCACAGAACTGATTTGCTTTGTTGCCTGACATGCAACGAGACTCCTTTTGTAGAGTTTTTCTGAGTACTGTCTACAGAAGACAAGTTTTCTAGAATGGTACACCTTTTGTGTAAGAAATCAAGAAAATGAGTGAGATTTGGCAACATGTTAATATCTCGCTCTGTCTCGAAGGCTTTACGAGTGCCAAAATCTAATTTTTTCTCAAATAAATAAATTAAGAGAAATTCCCAGAGTTGTTCGTAAGAATAATTAAGATTATCAATTAAATCAAGATTTTTCTTTAGATCAGTTACAAATTGCCTTAAATTAGGACCAGTACATTTGACAACAGAGTCTATTTCTAATAGTGAGATAAAATGAGCATTAATCACCGTCAATTTGTTTTCGTACCTTTCTTTCAATAAGTTAATTGCAACTTCAAAGTTATCATTCGTTGCGAGTAAGCTTTCAATGATCTTTAGGGGTTCGTCTCTCAAAAATGACTTTAAGTACATACATTTTTGTATATTGGTGATCGAGGCATTGTCTGTGATTAATGTGTCAAACAATTGAATGAAAGAGTTCCATTCAGATATTTTACCATTAAAAGGATTGATCTTTATCTCTGGTAATCTTACAGAAGGGGGAGGAGAGCTCTGCTGAACTACACATTGAGAATTTGGAACCACTTGTGCGGGTATGGTTAACATCTTAATACGTTTTTGTATCTGGACTAATAAATTATAACAAGTTTGTTCCACCTCCTCACGAACTTCAGTGTCAATCGTTTCATAACCAGCGATACACTCAATTGAGTCTTGAATTTCATTGTACTTACTGAAGGCAAGTTCTAATCCATTATGTCTTAAAATAAAATGATCAACTTCATTTTCAATGTCTGCATTTACTTGCATCCACTTACTTATTCGAGTTATTCTACCCTTGATACTGGTTCGCTGTGTTTTCAATTGTTCATATGTCATTGTGAAATATTTTTAAAACACACAGTACAAAAAATATACAAATATCAATATAAATGCAATATATCAACACAACATAAAATACAGATATAAACAGTGCATATATAACAATATATCAATGAGGAAATAAACACAGTACACAAGTTTTTTATTAACAGTCAATTACAGAGTTTCGTATCACATACCACGAAAGTCTTTCACTTTTTGAGCAGCCCTGGTAGTGTCTAGAGTCCTGCTGGTTGCAGGAAGTCCATCGATTTACAAATAAATGGTGCGACAAAGAGTTACAGTAAATACCTAATTCAATTTACAGTAAACAATAACTAACTACATCAATATGACAACAAAACAAATCAAATGAAATATTTTAAATCAAATATTTTATATACCTTTTTACACGTTTCAATTATTCAATATTTTTCGAAGGACCTAGAGAATTTAGCTCGAATGAGCTCAATTTTAATTATCCGGCTCGATCGGATCAATTTTATGGTCGGGATACACAAATTCTTTTATTATTGCTTAAAACCATAAAGAAGGGTGTGGTATTTTAATTAACCACTTTTAATGGACAGTATAACATAGGGTGGTGAGAGAAATTGAAACATGTATTCGGTATTGATATAATTTAATAATGCAGGTGTAAATTGCATTTAAATATAATGGAGATAAATAAACAGTGTTTCTATGTTAAATAGAAAATATATATGTACAATTCTTAGACTAAAACTTTCAATCACTCATCATTCAAGTATAAAACTAGAATTACAGAAGGTTTCTTAAAATTAGAAATGTCCACTGAAGAGTCTTGATTGTTTGATTTAAAAATTAGTTTTTATCTTTCTTATTTTAATACTTCGTTCTCAAACTAAGCGACTTTCACACAGCATACCTTTCGACTTTGACTGCTTTATCTGCCTTGCTTTACAGGAATTCGACAAGGAATATTAGTCTGCCTTCCGCCATTTTATGTTCCAATTTCCAACGGGAACGGGGATGCTATCGCTTCTAACTTCGAAGAATTGCTTTAAAAAAGCTCAAAAGGAGGTCTTTGTCCAACCTTGGACAAAGATAACTGAGGTGCACGAAATATTCTCTAATATTTGTGCATACAAGAGAAATTGGCCCAAAAAGGAATTTGACCTTTGGCCGGAGAACAGCACGTTTTACTGCTATTTAAGCGAACGTCTTAACTGAACTGTAGGGTTACCGATCTAGAATCGATCTTTTGGAAGATCGATTTCTTTAAGTTAAAAAATCGATCTTTTGAATCGATTCTCTTTGGGTCGATTAAATCGAAGATCGATCTTTTTAAAAGCGATTTTTGAATCGATACTTACAATTTTATGCTCATGACTGATACTGATATTTTCGGGTTTCGGCGTCCTCAAAATTAATAAATTATTGAATGCAAATAATATGCGATACAGTCAAGGCAATCGGCAACATCGTAATCGCAAATTTGTAACCATATTATTCCGGGAATCCCCCGCCGCGCGTTCGGGAGAATTCTTAAATGCTAAGCTAACTGTAATACTGTATCGGTTATCGTGCCACGTGCGTGTGACGTATTTATTAACCTAGTCATTGCATCATTTTTTCTTTTATCATTGCGATTCAATATTCAATTGAGGGTGTGTCAGTGTGCCTATTTTCACATATTTTTTTTTCGTCGTTAAATTGATAGACTATTATTACTCTATTTATGATTGCTGTTTGCACTGATTGATGTAAGTAAGACATTTGAAACAATAGTCTCGTTATTGCTCGTTTTGTAAGCTGCAGTGCAGAAGTATTTTAGTATAGGTAAGTTTGTTTTAAGTACTTTTAATTATATTTTTAATAGAATTGTATCTATGTGGCGTAATACGTTGTACCTAATCAGTAATATTATTGCATCGCAAATTCTTAAGTATTGTTATGTTATTAACTAACAAACCAAAGATCGATATTCTTAAAGATCGACGTTACTATATCCGATTTAATCGCGAATCGATTCTGTTGCTTTCGATTTGGATCGATCCCAGAAATCGATACTTTTCTGAAAGATCGGCAACCCTACTGAACTGCAATATGATAATTTTTACAATTTTGGGAGGGACGATAGCGCGGGAAAGCTACGTCGGTTTTTATCTGAGAGGGGGAAAACATCTTCTTTCTTTCTTTGACAGACTATTTTCACACTGCTGATTTGAGACACAAATATATTGAATTGAATACGATTAAGAACGATTTCCTCTCCGAGTGAAAGTTGGCTATATTGCAATCTATTATACCGACAGAGCTATAGTACAGGATCGCATTAAGGGGTCGTCCGTCTAGGTTTGGACTAAGGGGTTTTGAAGAACTGGCATATGCTAATTTAAATGCACAAATTGGGTTGTACCCGGGGTGAAATAAATCTATTTTAAGTTTAATTATGGCTCATTCATTCTATATACAGACAGGGTGTTATCACCAAACTAGACGGTGAAAAACGATAGTTTCTACACGTGTTGGGGTGTTTCCCCAACACTAAGTACTTATCAAATAAACTTCAAACTTCAAACTTATTTATTAATGTCAAATATACAAATAGAGTATTTACATACGTCAAAATATTTAAATAATTAATTTAGTTTTTCTAATAGGAATCTTAAAAATATACACTAATAAAATAACAATAGAGAATTAAAAGTTACACAATTTACAAAACAGAGATTAGAATATTTACACTAATTTAGTTATTAACATTATGATAAAACTTGGATAAAATTTGGAAGCACAATAACCATTTAAAAACAGAAGCAGATTAAAATTTCATAAACACACATTAAAACAAACAGATACCTACATAAAGGCAACAGATACTTAAACTATAAATACATACTATAATATTTATATGTTTATCACAGGTGTGTCTAAGAATTCTTTAATTGTGTAAAAAGCCTTACTGATGAGAAATGCCTTAAACCTTTTTTTAAAATCCTTAAGTGGTAAATTTCTTTGTTCAGTTGAAAGTTTATTATAAAAGTGGATACCAAAAAACCCAGGACCATCCTGACACCTTTTTAAACGCCAATAACTTGGCACAAGATTCAGATTTTTATGGGTATTATGGTCATGCCAGGAGAGTTTCAAAAATAAAAAGTGATGATAGTGTTAGCACTTTATTAACAATAAAAAAGTTACGGCAATCCTGTCTGTACCCCAGCGAAGAAACCACCCTGATAGCTCTCCTCTGCAGAGCAAACACCGATGCAGCACCACTGCTATGTCCCCAAACAACAATAGAGAAACTTATATGTGACTGCACGGTTGCAAAAAATGCCTCCCGCAAAACATGCTCAGATACGCACGCTGCAAGATACCGTAGCATAAAGATGTTTTTACTTATTATTTTGCATAAGTGAGTAACATGAGCATCCCAGTGTAGCTCTCTATCCAAATATACACCAAAAAACCTGACTGGATCCGCCCTATAGGGTTCCGGGATGTCCCTGGTTGAGAATACCATTTTTTGTGCCTTATCCTGGTTTAAGAAAAGTTTATTAGCAATAAGCCATTGCTCAGCTCTTGCCTGTGCCAGTGGCGACCCTCCCAAGCAACCACAACGTCCCTGTCAGTGCTGGCAATGGTCGTGTCAACCGCAAACAAAGTATATTCAGCTGTTGGATCCTTATTTGGTAAGTCATTGATATATATGATAAAGAGAACTGGTCCCAATACAGATCCTTGTGGAACTCCAACTGAAACAGCTCTGCTCCCAGACAATACACCCCCACACGAACACTTTGAGATCGCCCCTCTCGATAGCTCCTGAGGAGTGTCAGGCTGTTGTTATCAAAATTGTAGCACTGCAGCTCGCCTAGGAGAATGTCATGGCACATAGTCAAACGCCATACTGAGGTCACAAAAGGTTGTTAATTAGTTAACCCAAACTAACCCAAACTAACTCAAACGCCTTGCTGAGGTCACAAAAGGTTGCAGATGCATACTCTGAGCTGTGAAAAGCACCATTTATGCAACTCACCAAGTCCATGACACCCAGAGAAGTCCCTAGACCCCTCCCAAAACCAAACTGTTTGCTGCTAAACAGGTTATGTTTTTCAAAGAATGAATTTATTCTTGCTGCAATACATCTTTCAATTATTTTGGAGAATACAGGAAGGAGATATATTGGCCTGTAGTTTGTGGGATCTTGAGTGTCGCCTTTTTTGAATATTGGGACAACTGTGGCCTATTTTAGTGCAGCAGGAAATGTACATTCTTTAAAACAAAGATTAGTAAGTTTTGTGGTAGGGCCGACAATCAGGTTCATAATAGTTTTTATAAGAGGTATGTTAAAACTTACTTTATTATGGAGACTTCGAAAAATTTAAACCTTTCTAGAACAGAAGCAGTCACATTCTCTAGTGGATCAATATCAGAAATGCCCACTTTACCCTGTAAGTCCAGTGCAATACCCACAAAGAAGTTATTTAAAATATCAGGATCCAATGTTTCAATATTATTCCTATTTTTACCATGCAGGGACAGTTTACCACGGTATTCATTTATTATATCCCACATTGTTCTTGAGGGACAAGATGAGTTACGAATAAACTAATCATTTGCATAACCCTTTGCTCTTTTTAATTCAGCTCTATAAGATGATTTAAAGTTATTTGTATATGCTTTTAGTTCATTTAATGGAAAGTGATTAGAAAGATCCCTGAGAAAATTTAGGTGTTCCCGCATAGCCCTAAAACTCTCTGTAAACCATTTTATAGGTCTTACCTGATTTTCAGGCTTCCTGTAAGTTTTTTCAGGAAAGGACTGAATATAGCAATCTGACAATAATGTTAGAAATATGGTAAACTTATGATCGACATCAGTGTTTGTGTTACCCAGAAATCCCCAGTTTAGTTGTTCAACCAGGTTGTAGAATTTGAACTTTCCTTCTTGAGTAATGGGCCTGTACTTAACCTCTTCATACTTGGTCCCTTTAATGGCATCAGGCAGCTCAAGCTCCACAACCTGGGCTGTGTGGTCTGAGACACCAGCGTCCAGCACAAAAGAGCAGCAAATATCATCTCTAAAATTCATAAAAATATTATCAAGGCAATATGGCCCCCTTGTTGGTTTGTAAATAATTTGTTCTGACCCAAATGATTCCAGGAGAGAGCACAAAGAGGTGCAAGTCGTTTCATTTGTATTAAAATGCACATTAAAGTCCCCTGACAAGACTATCCGTCGACCAATGCCCATGGTCCAAAACCCGCATAAAGGTATCAAAACGCCCTGAAGGGGGTCTGTAAAGATTTATAATTGCAAGGTTATAACTCTTTAATAAAACAGCAGAAATTTCAATGCATTTCTCAACAGACAAGGCACTACTTGAGACAAAATAGAAAAATCATGTTTTTCATCTAATAATATAGCTGTTCCACTCCCTCTTGACAGTTCTCGACAATAAAAAGCTGCTGGAGCATATTTACCTATTTTTGTGGATTCAATCTCGTCCTTCAGTAGCCAATGTTCATTCAGGCACACTATGTTTATGTTATTTTCTTCCAGTATTACTTCCATCTCGTTGTACTTCTTTCGTAATGACTGCATATTGTGATGAAGCAGCCTTAGTTTGGTTTTCTTTGTGGGGCTGGGGACCTTGCCATCTGCAAGTCCTGGAGGTTGATAAAATGGTTAACTACTATTCCACAGGGCCATAATTTAGCACTTATTATTTCATCCCTTTTCTGCTGAGGTACTCCCAGTCTAAATGATCTTGTGGTCTTGTCTTTTTTTGTAACAATTTTCTCGCAAAAACAGTTATCTCCTAGATTGTTATTATTTAAATGATTTATTATCATATCCTCATTTACAGATGTATCAAAGCCAGATAAAAATATCCAGGATTTGACCTGAGCTGCTTTGAGTAGACCTGTAGAGTTATTTGACCCTTTTTTTGGTTCGGGTCTGGCGTTTTTATTTGGCTGGTTGTTTTTCCTGCTTTTCCGAGTCGAGTTACTTTAGTCAATCCCTCTTGGTCTTGATCTTCAATTTTCTCAAGCCCGTTGCTGGTACTTTTATTTTTGTTTTCAAGTTTGTTTTAATTTTCATTTTCTTAAAGTTTGGTTAAGTCCACCAGCTATTTTTCTTTTCCTGGCATGGTTTTGGTTGGTTTTTTATTTGTAGCAACAGCAAGTACTGCAACCGGATCGGCGCGTTTGAGGTCCTTTTCACATTTTGATGCAGGTTTGTTCGTTTGGACAACATCGCTACTCTTGGACTTGGTTCGAGTTTGTGACGTGGAACTGTTTTTGTTTTTGTCGTACACTTTACCGTCCTCAATCTGTCCGTCCGCCGTAAGCTTGGGCACGCCGCCGCCAGTGTTATTGTTTTTTTCGATGTTATCTTACCTTTTGATGATTTGTTTTTCCACTGTTTCCATCTTCTGATGTAGGATTTTGAACTTTTCCTCCAAAACGTTGTTTTCCAACTCAGATATTTTAAGACGCAACACCTCAATCTCCTGGTTTTTTGGTAGTAATGCTTCTTTGATAGCCTTCTTTACCTCTGCCGCGTGGGAACTGTGAACACAGGCTGGACATAAAACAAGGCCTTTGCTGCTACGTAGAACTTCTAGCCCAGTCATTCTTGATGCACATGAAAGGTGATAATTTATATTGCACAAATTACACCTCACACCACTTTTTTCGACATTGCTTTTGCAATATTTGCACTTTTTACTTTCATCCTCTGCACACACATCTTCATTCGGCGCCATCTTTTTCGATCATAGGACCATACATAAAACCTTTTATGACTGGGTCTAATTATAAATTTTATAATTTTACCGTCTACATTAGTAGTATAGCAGCGGAGCTCCTATGACACCCGATGGCACATTCCATCCGATTCAGAAGACATCGCTACTACTACTGTTTATATTTTTACGCCTAATTCGGTTTTAATATGATTTATCAATTTTACACTTTTATAACTGCCTTAAATGATTTAATATTTAATTTTTACTCTGTTATTCGTTTTATTAATTATTGTTGTGTCAAGAAGAAGTTTATATATTATAGGTACAATATATTTTTTTTAATAATCAAAGTAGAATTTTAACTAACCTTGAAACTACTCTTAATCTAAGATTAACTATTAATTTTAACTGATTAATAAATCTTAAAATTAAGTACTTGTCCACTAGAATCAATCAAATAATTCCACTACTGCTGTCTATATTTTACCACTAATTCGGTTTTAATATAATAATATTCTAACAGTATCAATTTCGCAATTTAATCCTAATACTCACTGCAATTAAACTTATATATATTAAATTAATAAGTTAGTATTAGTCATGGTACTAACCAAGTCTCAGATCGTGAACTTGACACTATTAATTACTATAACACTAACACTATTAATTACTATAACTAAGATTCAATAGAAGGCCTTTATTATTCTTGAAAGAATACTTTAATATTACCCAGTTACTGTTGCCTAAATATAATAACAAACTCTGTGTAAATATTAGGAAATAAATATCCACTAGACTACTAATAGTTTATTCCCATGGCAGCTGGAATATCTTATAATAAAATGCCCTCAAAAATACTAAATTAAAAAGGAATGTACTGAGGAAAATTAGTAGAAATATAGCCGTAATGTGCAAAGAGAGAATTGAGCTTAAGTCTTCCTATATCAGGGTGAGAAGTTAAATAGTAAGGTTTAAATAGTTAAGAATTAATTTTCTGCCATGGGTATTACAGCCAGATACAGTAAACTTAACATAAATGACTTAAATACCCTCATTTTAAAGCATAAATTTATGTAGCAACGAGAAAGAAAGTGATGAAAGGTTTGCGGTATTTTAGAGGACTGCCTCTTACCGAAAAAACACTAGATTAGGTTAGAGAACTGAACCACAGTATCTCTTGACGCGATATTTTAGAAATTTACTTCTCGGTAGATTGTCTTTAGTATTCTCACTAAGAAAATTAAAGATAAACGCACGATAGAGCAAGAACTAGATTTTAGGTTCTAGTAGTTCCGACACCTTAACAATTAATCAAATTGATCCTACCAGGACCCGACGATATACTTCGTCCTCGGTATAAGATAATCCACCAAACTGGAATCCATATAGGCAGATTGGACGAGCTAGGTGAACATATCAGCCGAGAAGGTCAGGTTTCACCAAAAACTCTGTGGCTAGTCCAACAATTTGAATAGGACGGCCCTGGGCTCCTTTTCAAAGAAGGAATTCCTCGGAACAAATTGACATCGGTCCCTCAGAAAGACCCTGGTGAAATGATAAATGATTTTTTAGCCATGTTAACTAGAAGCACATGGATCGAACGTACCTTTTAAAATAAAAGGGTTATCAATCACACCGCTCTTCACACGATGTTTCACAACAGCATAGCCGGTACTCTAACAAAAGATACGCGTTACTACGCTTTGTAATTGTAACAAAAAATGCTCAACCAGCGTATTCAAAAACCATTTTGAACACGCTTTCAAATCTAATGATTTAATTTTGTATAATTTTACATTCCACGCCACTGTCCTCGCATTTCAAAGAAATTAAAATCCATAGCATACTACTAACGCCATCTCTTGGTTACAACGTTTATCCACTGCAGCAGGCAGTCTAAATAGCTAAAAATAAAGCGTCCTCGAAAGGCCTCCGACCAATCATAGTGCTTCCCGCTGTACCCCGGCGATATTACTAGCGCCATCTGTTGTAACAACGTTTACTCATCTGAACCCGCTCTCGTATCCCACGCCAAGTCGACCAATCACAGCGCATCCTACAGGATAGCCACTTCACCCAACCTAATTCCTTAGCACTACAGCTAGGAAGTTTTAGGATTTTCTAGAGGTAAGTAAAATTCCGATCTTTAATAATCGAATTTAATGACAACTAGTCAGCAGATTTCAACCGGATTTATATTAAAATTCATAATATTAATTTAGACAACCGGTCATGCTAAGTTTTTACACAATATCTCTATATTTAAATTATTGCCCTTTCCATCTCCGGAGCGATGTAGATTTTCCCGCCAGAAGGGGCGGTAACAAGGGGCGTTAACAACTCCTTCGAGTTGATCACGATCACGTTCTAAAATTCAGTATCAAGTAGCATCTCCACTCTCACCCAAGTAAGTCGCGCCTAGGGCGCATCCGTTTCCCGTCGGCATGGCGCTAAGCCGCCATGCCGGACAAAGTTTCACGTTTTGAGACCTCATAATCTCTTTAGTTCTTTACTCATGAGACATAGTGGTATCCAGCCATAATCATCGTCGTCTCAAGCCAACAGAAAAGGTATTAATCGGCACCCTGCTGCCATTATTTTCAAAATTAGTATGACGCTGTACCATCGCTGTACTGGCGTCCCATTGTTCTTGTCCATCGGAATTCTACAATCGAGTCTTATCTCGAACCACAAGTAATCGAGTCTTGTCTCGTAACCCAAGTAAGTAAACACACACGTTTACATTTACATTCTCTCAAACGCGGTACCATCGCTGTACTAGCGTTTCCATTAGGCTTGTCCATAAGGTTCTCAATATTAATCGAGTCTCGTCTCGAATCTCAAACGTTTACATTCACATACGTTTACATTCTCTCAACCTCTCAAACGCGGCATAATCGCTGTACTAGCATTCCCATTAGGCTTGTCCATGGGATTCTCAATATTCTCAATTCTCTATCAGATTATAACACTGGGTAATTCAGGCCTTATTCTCATATAAGGATTAAACGGCATTTGTCTGCCAGCATTCTCAAATCTCAATACACCATTTGCGCTATGCGACCTGCATAGCGTATTTTTACAATCATTTTTGCGTGACATTAATTCATTCCTATTTGCAAGAAATTAAAGCTCATTGTATCTAGAAGCTGGCAAGAGACCTAGCAAGTGCTTTTTAAAGTGACTCTCCCCCAGTGTTGGAAGATAAACTGCTGAACATTGAACGTGTCTCGTCAACTGTGAACATAGTGTACATAGTAGCTATAAGTGGACTTTAAGGTAATATTTATCCGGTTATAATAGCTTGTATATTACTGCATTTCATATCAAAGTTAGTTCAGCTAACTGAGCTCACACGTAGCAGTTCCGCAGGAACTTTAATGAGCATTTAACTGTACATAGCCTCAAGGTTATGTTTATAACCTTATACTAGTTTAGTATAATAAACTTACTATACTAGTTTAGTATTATGACTGTTTATGCAATGCTTTAGTTTTTAAGAGTATTATTTTTGTCATATTCTTCAAATTAAAATATTCATATAATGCTAAAGCTTTTTGTTTTATTAACAAAATGACTATAGAACTAGCCCTATGGTAAATTATAGTGCCTACGAGCACATCTCTATTTGTTTAGAAAATCAACCAAGATCGAATCTGAAACATAGCGGTTGAAAACGTAATTGCCACACACATTCTCGGAGGTAAATCCAAACGAGAAGAGAGCGTCAATTTTAATTTGCTTCGATATATCCTATTTTCATGCGCATCTTCAAAAGGCGCTCCGTGTCAAACGGGTCGGAGTACTGAAATCCACTCGTAGTAGTAAGGTTGCGACAATCGATACCACAATTTCACGGATACACAGAGAAAATTGCGATATAATTTTAAGATACAATTACAACGGTACACCTGTCAAAAAGTTAATGCTGCCCTCTTTGAGCACATCGAACTTTATTCAAGAGCTTAACAACCAATACTCTGTTAAAATGTGTTATTTGTTTCATATCCTTTTATTTTGTTTGTTTCCTCCAAGTCTTATTGTTATGTTAGTCTTCAATTTAGCTGGTAGAGTATTGATATTCGATTATGACACGTATGTTCGTTGCATTCTTAGTGATCTCTGTACACTGGTTCACCACCTTCAAAGTTACAAGCATTTATAGCATTTGCATTTCAAAACATTCAGTAGTTCTTTTATCTTCCGAATAAACACCTTCTCGATGATAATATACATTAAAACAGTCTCATGGATGTCAAAAATATTGGTTTCGGAGTTTGTCAGTTATTTTCATGGATTTGTTTCAATATTTAATAGGAAAAGTTAAAAATTCAGTAAATGTTTATTTCTGATATGGTAGCATTCAGATGAGATGAGAGAGCTGACTTTGGCAATAATTGTTGGTTGCCTAACTTGAGAGGTACCCTTGGAATGTTGCCAGTGTACATGTTTCTCTAGCGATCCTCATGCGATTTTGATGTGGTTGCGGACTAAGCCAACATGAAACGACATAATTCATTTTATATTGCTAACTCATTTAAAAGGATTTTACGAGCAACAACAGAAAAGAGGTTGCTATAAAATCCGGGGTGCGTTCCAAACGACCAATACCTGTTCGAGTGAGATCCTATCACGTCGGTTAGTCTGGTCTGGTCTAATCGATAGAATATAGGGCTGAGAATCCGATCGATGTTCGCGTTCGATACCATAAATATTGAATGAACTTTTCAATCACAAGTGATCAATTTTTACCCTACAACCATGTGTATTCAAAAGTAAGCATCTTGGGACATTTCGACTTAAAGCTGACCCAGAAATTACCCATTAAAATAAATACATAACACCCGTAGATAAACTTAGAAACAATAGAGCCCCTTCACAATATTTTTATAATGACATTGAAATTCACATGTATTTTCTAGAATACATTTTTCTGGTCCTTCAAGCACTATTAGTTTTATATCGTAAAGAATAGGCCTATTTATCTGTCCTAATTTAATAACGCAATAACATTGGAACAATAATTAGCGATTGTAATAATCTGCAATCAGCGTCGTAAATAATTAAATTCTCATCGGCCATCGGTGGCCACATTGCAGTGAAGTATTCGAAATTGTTTAATTAAATCATGTAAATTTAATGTAATTAAATTATGAATTTATTAACAAGTCGCGCGTTGGCAGATTTAATATGATATGAGGGATCGAATCGGACATGTTTCAAAGATGAGTGGTTTTGACTTATCACTTCTTTTCGGCTTAAATTTTAATTGAAAATTTATTAACTTATAATAGAAAAAGGGCTGGTAATGTCAAATTTAGTCCATTGTGGTATAATCTATACAGAGGATTTTTGCACAATTATATTAAATAGAAATACATTATAAAGAATTCATAGTTGGGTATCTTGATAATTGTAATATCCTTTCTTCGTTTACCTATAGCTCCGAATTTAAAATATAAATTCTGACTTCATACTTCAAATTTGATATTCATTCTAGAACTGAAACTTAGTAAAACTGTATAGTGATCGTACTACGCTTTCGTATCACTCTAAGTCCAAAGAAAAGGATCTGAATTCAAATAGCTTGTCTCTGGATTCAGAGATCAAGTCCTGCAGGAAGAACTCCTGCTTTCTTACAATCCTGACTTCAAACTTTTAAGTTTGAATTCAACTGTGTTGAATTAATTCAGACCTTAAGTTATAAATTTAGAATTTTAAGTCTCTAAATATTATAAAAACTTCCCTATTGCGCATTCCGGATTCAGGCTATTTTCCCTAAATTCAAGGCTTAAAACTTAGAATAGAAAAATAATTTGCAATGATTTTTCTTCGCTTACGTATAACTCTGAATATATATTTAAATTCTGACTTCATGCTTAAAAATTGTGGTCCTATTACGCTTTTGTATATCTCTAAATTTAAAGAAAAATTCTGAATTAAGACAGTATTTTTATGAATTCTGAGAAATCCAGGAACAAGGATTCACGCTTTCGTATAATTCTGGTTTCAAACTTTTAAGTATGAATTCAGGCTTCTATACAGCTGTGATTAACAAATTAATTCAGACCTTAAGCTATAAATTTAGGGTTTAAAGTCTCCAAATATTATAAAAATTTCCCTACTTCGCATTCTGAATTCAGACTATTTTCCCTAAATTCAAAGCTCAAAACCTAGAATAGAAAAATAAATTGCAACGCTCTTTCTTCACTTATGTATAACTCTAAATATAAATTTAAATTATAACTTCATGCTTAAAAATTGTGGTCCTACTACGCTTTTGTATATCTCTAAATTTGAAGAAAAAGTCTGAATTCAGACAGTATTTTTCTGAATTCAGAGAAATCCTTGAAGAAGGATTTACGCTATAGTATAATTCTAATTTCAAACCTTTAAGTATGACTTTAGGCTTCTGTACAGCTGTGATTAACAAATTAATCCATACCTTAAGCTATAAATTTAGAGTTTAAAGTCTCTAAATATTATAAATATTTCCCTAGTGCGCATTCGAAATTCAGACTATTTTCCTTAAATTCAAAGCTCAAAACTTAGAATAGGAAAATAATTTGCAATGAATATAAATTTAAATTCTGACTTCATGCTTAAAAACTGAAGTCCTTCTATGCTTTTGTATATCTCTAAATTCAAAGAAAAAGTCTGAATTTAGACTGTATTTTTCTGAATTCAGAGATATCCTGGAACAAGGATTCACGCTCTCGTATAATTCTGATTTCGAACTTTTTCGCATGAATTTAGGCTTCTGTAGAGCTGTGATTAACAACACATTAATTCAGACTTTAAGTTATAGATTTAGAGTTTAAAGGTTCTAAATATTATAAAAATGTCCCTACTGCGCTTTCCGAATTCAGACTACTTTTCCTAAATTAAAAGCTCAAAACCTAGAATATAAAAATAGTTTGCAATGATCTTTTTTCGCTTACGTATAACTGAATATAAATTTAAATTCTGACCTGATGCTTAAAAATTGTAGTTCTACTACGCTTTACAATATCTCTAAATTCAAAGAAAATTTCTGAATTCAGACAGTATTTTTCTGATTTCAGAGAAATCCTTGAAGAAGGATTCACGCTTTTGTATAAATTGGATTTCAAACTTTCAAGTAAGAATTCAGGCTTCTGTACAACTCTGGTTAACAAATTAATTCAGACCTTAAACTATAAATTTAAAGTTTAAGGTCTCTAAATGTTATAAAAATCTCCCTACTGCACATTCCGAATTCAGACCGTTTTCCCTAAATTCAACGCTCAAAACCTAGAACAGAAAAATAATTTGCAATGGTCTTTCTTCGCTTACGCATAACTCTGAATATAAATTTAAATTATGACTTCATTCTTAAAAATGGTGGTCCTACTACGCATTTGTATCTCTAAATTTAAAGTAAAAGCCTGAATTTGGACAGTATTTTTCTGAATTGAGAGAAATCGTGGAACAAGGATTCACGTTTTCGTATAATTCTAATTTCAAATTTTAAAGTCTATAAATATTATAAAAATTCGCAAACTACGCATTTAAAATTCAGACTCTTTACTATAAATTCAGGGTGATATACAACAAACATTGAAGTGAAGAAAACAGTTCCAAATATTGCATTTAGAAACGAATTTGTGGGACGTAAAATTCTCTAAAATTTATACAGACAACGGGTTAGTAGGTGTAAAGGTTATGTTCTATATCAAAAAAGATCACTAGTGATCCCTAGTAATCAGCAAAACAGACAGTAAAACAGCAAAACAGACAGCATAAAAAACAGCAAAACAGACAAGAAAACAGCAAAAAGCAGACAGTAAAACAGCCAAACAGACAGTAAAATAGCAAAACAGACAACAAAAACAGCAAAACACAGTGGCTGTCTATTTTGCTGTTTTACAGTCTGTTTTGCTGTTTTACTGTCTGTTTTGCTTTTTTACTTTCTGTTTTGCTGTTTTACTGTATGTTTTGCTGTTTACTAGGGATTCAATTCAATTCTAATTCAAAATTCTTTATTTGGCCAATTACATAAACAAAAAATTCATTCTTAAAAATAGTGGTCCTACTACGCATTTGTATCTCTAAATTTAAAGAAAAAACCTGAATTTGGACAGTATTTCTCTGAATTCAGAGAAATCGTGGAACAAGGATTCACGCTTTCGTATAATTCTAATTTAAAAATTCGCAAACTACGCATTTAAAATTCAGACTCTTTACTATAAATTCAGGGTGATATACAACAAACATTCACGGTGGCCTCTCTAAGCTATCGAATAACTGTGAATTCAGACTTCAGAGCCTAAAGTGTAAAATTAAAGAAAAAATAACATTTGTCTAACTAGGCTGTAATCAAATTCCTTTCCTGGATGTTACGTGAAAGTACTGATTCTACTCAAAGCGGTCCTTAACCTCGTCCAGTGAATCAGTACTTTCATCTATCATCTAACCAAAAGTAAACAGAAAGACGATTTTACAAATAAAGCTTCACATAAGTTGTAGCATGGATTAAAGTTAATTAAATTACCGCATCACCAAATGAATGTACAAGTTATATCAAAAATGATTCCGGAAAATTAGGATTTTTGTTTTGTATTAACGCTCTGCAGCTTAAAAATTAAGGAAACTTCGTGCCTGGGTTTTCTTTTCTTAACCAGACTATTTCGATTTTTATAAAAAAAATTCTCGTTGTGTTAAATAAATAAAACTGGTGCGTTATAAAAAAGATCATTATCTATTAATGTTCCTAAAAGGTGTTTTTGTTTTCCGGCCTTTTCGCAGATCCAATTGTCCAGGTTACAAAAAGAAATAAAAGGCAATTTTTTGCTTTCCCAAGGAAAGCTTATACCCGGCTTTGCCTGTGATCAAGATTTGAGTTCCATCTCCTGTTATCTCTCGCATTATCGGATATATAAACTTGTTAAATAATCTGTTTGATTTTCACGGTGACTTGCCAATGTTTAGTAAATTCTGAATAATAATAAAGTGGGCAAATTTGGAAAGCATCTTAATAATATTTGCGCAATTCTTCTAAACCTGAGGCATTTTATTGCTTGGAGATAATAATTTATTAGCTGCTCTTTGTGATTATTTTAATAACGCACCCGTTTTCCGTGATGTAACGATAAACGGCGTTTTGCAGCAATTCTTTGTCATGACTTTATATTATCCTTCCTTTATTATTTGCAGGTTAATGGAGACAAATGAAGACGTTGATCTTAAGCATATTTCGTTCCGTTTGAATTTATCCTAAAGCAATAAAGGTAATGTTAATGTTTGATTTTTTTGTTTGCAATCTATTACAGATTTTTGCGTGAATTAATAAAAATTTTTGGAAGTAAAAGGAAATGTAAAAAATATTTTGCTAAAATTAGGCACGAATGTTCATTAGCATTACAA
>JAEQML010057129.1:0-32689 GCA_016904865.1 Pissodes strobi
CATCAACTTGCTCACGGCCTCCAACCACCTTTCAATCAAGCACAATGAGCCTGACGAATAAAAACTACGCAATTACTTGCAGCAATTCCTTTTTGGCAAAAGCAATTACTTAACTAGCAAATGCTTAAAGTAAAAGTAACTGCTAGATCTTAATATGAATAAAATTTTGAAGCAAAAGCTGCTTTTTCTAACACCTCTCTAGCAATCGCTAACTGTAAACAAGTCCAGACGTGTTTTATTCGCTGTTTCAGGTTACTCATTTTGGTGCCGGTTAACCTTAATACAACAACGCGGATTCATTTATGTAAGAGTGTTACGTTTTTGTAAAAAAATAGGTGATTGATTAGTGTTATAGATATGGCAGATTGGAGTGGAAGTGAGGAAAGTAGAAGTGGTGATGAAGAAATTGAAGACAAGTAAATGATATTCATCCACAAATGGAAGGAACATAAAATCATTTTTAATAAGTCACAAACGCCGCAAGTTAAGCAAGAAAAAGAGGTCGCTTTAACAATCTTAGCACAGCAATATAGAGAAATCTATAACGTCTTACTTACGATAAAACAGTTAGCGAAGAAAATTAGTAATATGAAGGCAGAAATAAAAAAGAAGTTGGACGTTAATCGTACAGGCAATAAACTATTGGTCTATAAACCAAATTATTGATGGATATTTTGGAGCTACAGAAGAATCCCGTCTCCAAAAAAATACCAGGTATAGTAGCTTCATTTTTTACGTCCTCTCGACTGTAGTTCTATAGACGAAGTATTGCAATCATCCAAAAAACTCCTAGAGCGGGAAAAACATAAAATTTTCGAAAAAATGTGTTTTTATCCGATCGGACGAAAAACGACACCTTTCCGATGTGTTTTCTCACCGCAAAAGTCATGATTCCAGTATATTGTATTCGTTGCTTGGCAACATGCACTAACTGTACAAATAACAGTCCGGGAATATAACATTTCCGTCCTAGGCCGGAAATGTAACATTTCTGTCATATTCAAACGCCTTGGTTGTCAGATCTGACGTCTATCAAAAGTAACATTTAGCTGTAGTTTCCGTAGCTACGTAATAAACTTCAATCTCGTTCGATTCAAAACTTGATATTATGTTGAGTTTAAATTTAAAACACGGTTTTATTTACAGTAATATTTGGCTCTATTTATATAAGTACGTATTCTAATTAATTTCGATCGGATAAAAAATAGTATGTGCAACTCGTAGGAAAAGCACATTCCTCGGCTGCACCTCGTCCAGCAACTACCACAGTCGTCCAGGAATGTTTTGCTTTTCCTCCTAGTTACACAATATACTATTGTGTGCGTGATTAGATTTTTGTCTAGTTCTATGGCGGAAGTAATACGCGGAAAGTATTGTATCTGTCAAAAAATTTGTATTACAAATCTTATCGAGGATTTACGAAAAACATTCTATAAGCTTATTTTAATAATAAATTTATTAAGACTGAAAAGTTATAAATTTTTAGGTGCTGTATCTGTAGGAGCTGATGAAGAAGTGATACTTGATACGCCATCTACACCATCAAGTGACCTATATATCCCTGCAGCTGCAGCATGTAGTTCAACTGAAGGAAAATTAAAATATCAAATAAATTGCCTGAAACTGATGAAACAAAAATATTGTCAACTGCTGAACTACAACGATTAGTATTATTAGAGCAGTTGAAATTATGTCGTATGCAACAGGAAGAAATCCCAAAAAAAAGCAACAAGAATCTGATGATATACTTTAAGCAAGCAATGTTGTTGTGGGAAACAACAAGGTATTTTACAATTTATGGTCAGGGAGCATCTTTCCTAACAGGATTGTTTACTTAATTTCTTCTTCTCTCCTTTCTCTCATTCTGTGAGTAAAATTTGAAACTATTATTCCTATTTTGATTAAGTTTAGTTTGGGTTAGTTTTGAGTTACATTTAGGCATAAGTAAGTTCAAAATACACTAATGTGTAAAATTGTATTTCATAATTAAATTTTTTGATTTCTCCTAATGTTTAATTTCTCTACCTGATTAAGATTTGCTTTTGAACCAGAAATTATAATTAGATTAGTTGATCAAATAATCACATGATTAATTGAAGAGCATTCGAGTTATTAATTCTCTCTTTTGTTGTCCTAATTGAAGAATCACATTTGTTGGGAGGTCGTGATGTGGTGCGTTAATTTCAAAATCAGCATCTTGATTCCGGTAGGGAAAAGGTGCATCATTTAAATGTTTAGCGATATTATGAAGCACAACGTAGGCAATTACCGTTGATGCAATTTTTTCTAATTTACTCCTAAGTTTATACTGAAGGACAGGAAACCTTGCTTTCAATTGCCCAAAACATTGTTCAATTATGACACGTTCTCGGGAGAAAACATTATTGTAATTTTGCTGCTCTTGGGTTGCAGGATTTCTTGAGGGAGTCATAATCCAAGGCGATATGGAGTAGCCATCATCTCCTAATAATAAACATTCTTCTGTGCTGGTTTTAAGAATGTTGTAGATGTTAGAGTTTTTGAAAATTCTGCTATCGTGCACAGAGCCTGGCCATTGGCAATCTACACTTGTAAAAATTCCTTGTGCATTACAAGTTGCCTGCACGTTGATGCTGGGGTACCCTTTTCGGTTAATATATTCATCACCGTATTTTTGAAACTTTGGAATCCTAACGTAGGTACAGTCTATCACGCCGATTGCATTTGGAAAACGATATCTCTCTGACCACAACCGTTTAGCTTCCACAACAGCTTCAGCACTTCTAGGAAATTTAATGAAAATATGGACCTTCTCCAAAACTGCAGCCATAACGAAAGTGTTTGTATTACAGACAGTAGTCTGGTGAACACCAAGCTCTTCATCTATAGAATTTTGAAAGCCCGGATCCGACAATTGCCGCAGAAAGACTTTCATCTTATTTATAGGTGATAGTGCTCCACCTCGCCTTTCACCAGTATCAGTTAAAAAATAATTTGCTAACCACTTAACATTTTCGCGGCCAAATCGATATAGCATTCCGAAATTATCATTTCTGCAACTTTTACGTACACTGTATATTTTTATTTTGCGCACATTCATATATTCAGCCATAATTAAAGACACAAATAAAGCAACTATACACCGCATAGAACCAAAGTGCACTGATACCAAGCAAATCATGCAGCTGTCGACCTACCTTAAAAATTTGATAGCAATTGCTACACTAGAAAAAGCAATTCCTTAATTTATTCATCACATTTGAAGCAAATGACAGTAATTGCTTCTAAATTTTAAGAAAAAGCTTTGACTAGGAGCAATTGCTGAACTTTTAAGCAATTGCTGGAAGCAAAAGCAGTTACCTCAATTATTATTCATTGGCTTTTAAGCAATTACTTCGATTTTATAAGAAAAAGCAATTGCTACATTTTTATTCATTAGGCCCAATGTATCCAGAAGCATGACCCAGCGTGCCTTCAGGAACCGACATCCAAACCATCGAATCTGAAAAATTACCTACTATAATGCCAAATAGGGTCAATGTGATGCCGAATCAGTTAGCACCTACTATCCACTTGGCCAATGCCACTATTTGTACTTTTATCACAAATTACCATATAAACAAGTAATACAACGTAACATTTTAAATAAAAGTTCGAATATAACTGTTGGACTCAAGTTATTTTCGGACGCTTGGTAGAAAAAGAATTGTTCCTAATCCTTGTGCAAAATGCGTTCTCCACATTTCATAGGAAAAATATTATTTTGTTAAAATCAAGTTATAAAAATTTCGTAAGCACCTTGTGTTTATATGCAAATTTCAAACTGCTAGCAGTCATCGCAGTATATGACATATAAAATTCTAGAGTAATATACCCAAGATCTTGAAATAGGCCCATGTATCAGGCCTTTTCAGTCATAGTACCTTAGACTGATGTAGCGAAATATTTATTTATTTACATACAGAATTATACAGTGCCAAAATGACCTCATACTATGGCTAAATAGGTATATTAAAAGAAAAATAAACAATAGCTTTAACTAAAATAAGCAGAAAGATATGAACAGTGAACACACCTGCGCGATTAAAGTGCATGTGTTTTTTTAAAGAATCTTATTTAAAACGAAAAATATCACAATTGGTATAGGTTTTCTTTATATTTTCCTAACAGTCTCTCAATAAAACCTGCATGGCCATATTGATGAGTTCTTTAAAAAATAGTTCCAAGCAAAATAGAAGAATCAAGGACACGATCGAGCTGTTTAAGACTTCACCTTTGAGCAGAAAATAGCAGTAAAATATATTCTTTTACGCACTGCACTAAATGTAAAAAAATATGTCAGATTTACTTTATGCACTAGTTCGAAAAGTAATTTATTTTAGGCACAGTAGTAGAAAGAGTATATTGCACGCATCTAAATGACCAATTTCTAGATTAAGCTAGACAGATAACACAATGGATAATCTTAATGCACTGTACTCGAACACTGGGAAAAATGTCATCATAATAAAATGCTCTCTTTTTTTGTAGAACCTCTCGCTATAAGTCCAGCTCTATAACAAATTGCTCCGGCCGGCACTATCAAGTATTCTTTTAAATATTCACTATTATTCTTACGTAGACGAAATATAATTTGTATGACAATTATATTTTGTTATTTTTAAACAACACATAAATTATTATAATATTAACAGTTTAATACTGTAGAATTGTTTTAATATCTACATTATCGCGTTCACATTTACGTATAAGAAAATCCTACAATAAAGAGGCTTAAAATCCAGGCTTTCCTCCTAAGATGTTTAAATTTATTTAAATTAGTATTGGTACAAGCTGTCTTCTTTCGTCAAAACATCATATGCATTGATTATGCAGCTGTTGTATTTTTACCAAATCTCCATATTACATCATTTAAAATTATTAAAGTAAGTGTCTTTTTATAGTGAACTGGCTGAACCCTTAATATATAGGTACTAGAAAACAGTAATCTTCTTGTAATTACTGCAATTTTTCCGTTCACAAATGACATAAGGACTCGTAATAATACCATTTGTAGAGACGTGTAATTCGAAAAGGAAACATATAATTAAACCAGTTACCGCAGGTAAAAAAACTGAATATGATGATAATTGATAATTGGTCACGAAATATCAAGGCAGTAAGGAAACCGCAAGCCAGGCGTTGCAGAAAGCTCTTTAAGAATATCAAATTTAGGAAGTGGTTGACTCTTATTAGATCTAATTTAGTTTTGCAACGGTTGTTACTGCTAAATTTGTATCGGTTAAAATGCATTGAATATTATTCAATATAAATTGATTCAATTTAAAATGCTTGTGACTACACAACAGAAGTGAAAATCCTTCCGTACAAAATAAAGTAATATTTTTATTTACACACATACACTGACACGAATAGTAGAAGAACATACTATATATGAAACCTCAGCTCGTTCCACGACCGATTCTTGTCAGAGAAAGATAGACAAGTTCAGCACGGATGACGTACGAGAGATGAAGATAAAAGATGGGTCCATCCCTACTTGGTTTGAATTGTGGTCGAGCCGCACCGCTCCGCCGCGCCGGGCCTGTATCAAAATTCGCCTCGCCGACCTCCCTCTATACTTTTGTTACAGTTCGTCGTATCACACATGTTGTAACTTTTGTAAAACGTTCAGCAGCTTGCTCTCCAGGTACAGCGCGTCTAAAGTTTCACTTCAAAAATGTATCACTATGTATCACTAAGATTCGTCCATACACAGCTACGACGCCGACCATCTTCTTTTTATCAATGATCCGTTTGAGATATGAAATTGTTGATTCTGATGTTCCCAAAAACTTGGGAAAGTAGCAGAGTTGAGATTGTGATTATACAGATTGGAAATTTTATTGCAAAGAAAGGTCTGCAAAATTGCAGAATGCTTTAAATATCTTAAATATAGTTTCTCCGACTTAGCTAAAATTCGGTATTTGGATGTAAGAGGAGTTTATAGCGAAGCTGCTAGTGAAATGTGCAATGTTGTCAAGTTTGCAGTTATTCAGCAATTTATATAAAAATTTATTTTTTAAATTGGATTCCCTGTATATTAGGTATTCAACAAAATGATTCCTCAGAGCATTTATTGATGACTGTTAAGAAATTATAACAAAATCTATACTAACTGTGATATTTTCCGTTTCAAATAAGAATCTTTAAGAAATCACATACAATTTAATACCCGAAATGCGCTGGTATCGTTCTGCTTATGATCATTTTATTATTCTAAAGAACTCTGACATTATGAATTTATGTCTAAATTCCGCCATGTTTTTTTTTCTTCAGAAAATTGAATGTTTAATGAATCATTATTGTGAGGTGATTGTTTAAACTTTCTTTCTTTAAACTTACTTATTAAAAACAGGTACCTCCCATCTACTTCGTGACAACATGATAAATATGACGATAAAGTATTCAAAACGTTAGGAAGAATATCCATTTCTTCGATTCGTCGGCACTCAACATCGATTCTTTCTTTTAGCTCTTCTATATCACTTGGCTTGGTCTTGTAGACAATTTTTTTAAATGCCCCCACTACATAATTATCTATTCGTCTTTCAAAAAATACTTCGTTCAAATAATCCTGTACTTGGCTGGCATAATGTAAGGTTGCAGCATCTTGTTACAACCCGACTTTGGTATATGGTACTGCAACGTTGTCTAATTTTTTTCATTTATAGGGTAAAAAGTACAGTAATTGGCACTTTAAGGACTAGATCTTGTTTTTTTGAATAATTTAGAGAAACTGAGTTAAGAAAATGTATCAATGATATTATTTTCTTTGTAGTTAGGCTTAAACAAATGATTGCAATATTTTAAAGTGAAATCACATTAATTTTAAACTACTGAAACTATAAAAATCTGAAACAGTCAGAAAAACTAACATTGACACTCAAGAACAAGTAATTGGCACTTTTTTTCAGTTATTAGCATGGTTATATTAGGTACTAAATAAGTATGACTCCTAGATGAAAAGAAATCAAAAATATAAAATAAAGCATATATTTTACTTATCACTCTTTGGTATAAAACACAGAGATAAATAATAATAGGAATTATAGGAACTCAAACACAAATTCGAAAAGAATGTAATCTAAATAAACAATTTAAAAATAAACTAAAATACAAGAAATAATAATAACAGAAAACATTATAAAATTAAAAGGACTTTTTTTTGACGCATGATTTGCAAATATAGGAATTAACAATTGGTGGAATATTTTTGTTTTCTTATACGAGCTGGGTGAAAAGTACGTATGCAGTTCAAACAGGTTATTCCGTCATTTATATCTGTTATATTGATGGTACATATGTAACAAAGTCCAACCATAACTCTTCTATTATTTATAAAATCAGGTACCTTACCAGTTATATTGTGTTGTTCATTCTCATTGTTTTGTTCATTTGCAATCACATTTCTGACATGATCAGGTTTATCGCCATTGGTGATATTTTTTGCGGGCGTTAGAACGATATCCGATGTAACGTTTATTTTTCCCTGTGGCGATTTCAGCCTGGTTGATGAATAAGTCTGATTAAACGGTTTTTTTTACCATTTTTTTTCTGATTATTTTGTTTTGCTTTAGCCAAGTTACGTTTTACCTGTACTCCGGTGTTTACTTTAAGTTTACTTTTTTTCAGTCATAGTTTTTTTCTTGCTTCTCTTGCTTCTTCTTAACACTCTTTACTCTTCAAGTTTTCTGACTTAATATTTTTCCCCTCGTTAGACGTTAACACGAAAGGTAATTTTTCAATGTTTTTTTTTCCTTTCCGGTCAGGTGTTTCGGGCCACATCAAATATTTTTTAAATTCTGGCGTATCATTGAAATTTGACATTTTTTTCGATATTGGTGCTTTATGTTGGTCATTTTTCAAGTTTGAGGCCTCTTCTGCATTTATCGCTTTCACTGGTATTTCTTGTAAATTTAGATTATTACTTGAGTCTCCTATTTTGTCTGTATATTTTTCTTGACTCCTGATTTAATTGGCTGTCTATTTTTTCTTCAATTATTTTTGGGCACACATATTCATTAAGCTTTAAGTCTTCCATGAATATGATAGGTATATCTTCCAAGCTGAGTACCTGTGTATTATCAGATGTGGTAGAAATGTTTGTGATGGCTCCATCTGAATCATCTTTAATCTTGTTTAAAATTTCTTTATTGTTTTCTCCCTCTATTTCACTTTTTCCTGGATCTATGTCACTGTTATTAGTTTCTTCAATGACATTTTTCGTACTGTTAGATGTAGATAGATTTGTGTCCGCCGTGACATGGTCTGATATAAATACTCTATATTTTATCAAGTGCTTGAAAGTCTGAGTTAGTAGAAAGCTTACCAGTACCATTTTGTTAATTTTCAAATGGGATAATTCTTTCTTGTCCGACCATACCTCTGAATGTTGCAAAGTCAACAGTCTTCATATTGCCATTTTTAGCAACTTTGTTCTCCTCTTTCCCTAAGCATTGCCTATAATCTATTGCAGAAGGATTCCAAGAGAAGTATCCACAGTTACGAAAGCTACTTTTAACTGTTTGTTCTTTCAAGTTTGGAATCGCTTTTTCTAAAATGGGTGCTACCTGATATTTCGTTAATGAAATAGATGGATTACTTTTTCTCCATTCCAAAACACCTTTCTTTCAAAGATTTTGTAAGTGGTTTAAAAGCAGAAACATCTGCTGGTTGTAGAATTCTTGTTGAGTTGGGACATAGCGCAACTAGTACAATTTTTAATTTTGAGCATAGCTCGCTTACTTTAAATGTTAGATGAGTACAATAACTGTCTACAAATAAAATAACTGGAAATTATGCATTAGCTTTTAAGAGGTATGGATGGAATACGTTCGCAATATATTTGTAAAAAGTTCCTCCTTCAACCAACCATCTGGTCCCCAGTTGTCTGGAATTTTCGAGGTAATCTCTAGAGGCAAACTTTTATAGGGCAATATAATCGTAGGCGGGATGGTCTCACCAGCAGCGGAAAATGTAAACAACACTGTTAGCGTAAACTTTGCTAGACCTCTGTCCCTTTCATAGATATTTCTAGCTCCCCTTGGCGCTATGACGTTCTTTGTTTTTGGGCATAATTGGAAATTAGTTTCACCGGAGTTGAAAACTCTTTTAGAATCTTGCAGGATGTCAGGATGTCGAAAAGGCCTTCTTCCTCCAAATATGCTTCTATTTTGGAAAATCAACCCCTAATATCTTGTTCGCAGACCGTAGCACTAACAGCAGTAACCGCTTCTGGTTGCCTTTCCGTCAAAAGAGGATGCCTCTTTATAAAACTTTTATACCATCCGTCACCTGAACAGTTATCTTTAAACGGGTTGGGCCTTGGATTTTCTTCTAAGAAAAGTTTTATACTAGACTGGAGATCATCTTTTCGCTGGGGAAAGCGTTTAGGCACACTTTCCACGATCCACTTCACCAGTAGATCTTCTTCTTTTGCAGTTAAAATTGAGGGTGGCCCACGGCGGGTCTTGAAGAATTTCGCGCTCAAACGAAATTGAAGGATAGCACGTGGAATGTTATATTTTTTTGCCGCAGTTTGTTTCGGCATTCCATTACGTATGGCCTCTAGGGCTTTTTGTATTGCGTTTTCATCATACTTTTTACGGTACGTTGCTCCTTCACAGATTTTTGGCATAGTGATCTGTAAAAAATATTTAACTGCTTAGGTGTAAGTTGGTAAATATAGAAAAAAAATTACAAACATTTCAAATACACTGATAAAAATATGAAAAAAAACCTTAATAAATATTTCTTTGCATTTTATTTATTTGCTTTAAATAAAAATTACTTAGATTAAACAAAATTTCTTTAATTTAAATAATTGGGCGTGTTTGATTTTTCTTGGTTATTTCTTCGCCGTGTGATTCCATATTAAACACACATTTATTCGCTTTAAAGCTTTACAGATACGAGACCTCTCCGTTATTTAAAACAAATAAGAGTTGTTTTAAATTAAAGATTGTGAATATTGGACCAAATGTTATTACTTCATCCGAGTCTCGTTCAACTCGTAGCAGTTGGGTAGCCGCGTCGACGCTCTACGCTCCTCGTGCCCTCAGTTCAGTCTCATTTCTGCTGCCGTCCTATAAGGAGATTTTATAGAGTGTATCCGCCCAAGGTCGCTATTTTTTTAGTATTTGTGATGGAAAATACATTAATTAAGTGGGACTTGGGTCATTTGTGCCCTCATTTCAAGGTAAGTTACGTTTTTATTATATTACTTAGCTAGGTACATAATTAATTGTTTGTAAATAAGAAGCGTTCTCTCATAATCAAAATGGCGTGAGTTTTACTAGTAATTAAAAATTGTTTTCTGCTGTTACTACCTAGAAACGCAGATGAATTCAGGCGATATACGCCTACAATAGTGTATAACAGTACGCTTAGGCAGTTTGGCGTACGATCCTGATTGAGTATTTTTGCTGTTTACGTTTTACAAGTTCAATGGCGTCCTTTTCGTTCTTGTACCTACATAATATAATATGAATTGATAGGTATTTCAAAGCCCTATTTATTCAATCTGAATAAATAAATGGTTGATCCATGGAAGTACAGTTTTGAAGCAAATTGTTTTTTATTTCGATTAAATCTAATAGTATTTAAAAAAAAATAATTATTTTAGTTAAATGGATAAGATATACTTCTAAACAATGTAGCAGGCTATTCAAATAGCATCATGAACAACAGTCACAATTGATTTGTTTCTATTAATTTTTGTTTTAGTTATTGTTGTTTTATTTTTAGATCAAAATATTGATGTCATCGAAGTTTTACGTAGCCTGATGGAAATCGATTTAATGTCGTTACTAACAATAGAATCGGTGACAATCTTGTGCCATTTCCGTTCAATGCTCATGATACTGGATCTGGAGAGGTAGTTGTATATCCTATTAGTTTAATTAAGTAAAATGTTACAGCCTTTCACTCTTTTTATATGATAACATTTTTATGGACTCTAGAATTTTAGTATTTTTTATTAAAACTAGTGGGTTACCGTTAAAATTAATAAGTAGTACAACTTATCCCATAATATGTTTATGTTCCTATCTAGTATTTAGAAAAAAGATGTTTTTAGCTTATAATAATAGTTTTTTTTCATTATAAAAATGATTTAGCTTTCAAAACCAGTGATAAGCAGAGACAAAATAATCTGATTATATTTTTTATTTATATTTTGGGAATACTCGTTTTGTTCTTTGTTTTTAATATACCTTTGAATAAAAATGTTTCTTGTTTGTTTCATTTTATTTACTGTGGCCAACTGTTCCTGTCATGAATTTGGTAATTAAAAGTTAAGTGTTCTGACATACCATTTAGAAATCGGTGGGTTAGATAGGGTTCGGATTTTGGATTATTTAGCAATTGAAAGAAAACTAAGACATATAGTTTATTTCAGCTAAAACGTGAAACCTAAATACGTCTTAAGAATAATAACAGTGTTTTTAAGCTACATATTTGTTATAGCTTTTTTTTTATTTGCTAATGACACCGACTTCTAATCACTCATCGAACTGAATGTCAATAAATAGTCCTTTTAGAAAGATCAACACATATTTGCTACAGCCAAAATTTATTTTTTTTATTTAAGTCGCCACCAACACAAACAGGAAACATTGAACAGGTTTTAGCAAATAAAAATTATTTGATTCAAATAAGAGAAATTATTTCGTATAAATGCCCAAAACAATGGTTTAAATATCCGGCCTATTTAAATTAAAATACAAAGTTTTTGGAACAAATATACCTCAGATTTCAAGCAAAACAAAGGTTTTAGAACATATATATGTTATATTTGTTCCAAAAGCTTTGTGTTTTAATTTAATTCGGCCGGGTATTTAAACCAATGTTTTGGGTATTTGTACGAAATCATTTCTCGTATTTGAATCAAAATAATTTTATTTGTTTTAAAGTTATTTTGTTTGATGGGAACAACGATTATAAAATCATATTGTTTGTTGGCAATAAATATTTATTTCAAACAAAGAAAATCTTAAAAATAATTCAAATAAATGTTATTTTTTATTCAAACAAATATTTGTTTGGCCATTATCAAACAAATATTTGCTTGAATAAACTCCATTTTTATTTGGATCAAAAATTTTTTTTTCATTGTAGGTATTTACTTTTTCATATAGGTCTTCCAAACTCTTACCTAAGTCAAGTAACAAACATGCTTCACTCAAAATCTATAATTATAGTCAGGAGGCCTTCGTTGTATAAAAATAATAATATACCACTGTAACTATGTGTGCGGCTTCATATTATCGTGTCGGACAAAGTTTTTATTTGCGAAAAATATGGTTATCGCAGCGTTTGAACATAACCTCAAAGTAACGTCGGTCAGCGATTATGACCCACTCAATTTGTCGACAGTATGTGTTCTTGATTCCAATTAGCGGAGTAAAAAACAGGGCAAAAGTCGCTTCCTTTCGATAATTTTTTTTTACGTTAGAACAAAGGGATATATTCTTACCCTGGAATTGATTGCAATATAGAACATATTTACATCAAAGGGATATATATCGCATTTCATTAGATAGGCCATTGTTCATTAGAAATCATAAAATACGACATTTTTTTCCGGTCCCGATTTTTTTTATTAACAAAAAACTGTGAAAACTTGTATTTTTTAAATCATGCTTTTTTTTATATTGCCGCGTTAATATCTACTTACCTAATTGAGCTATCGACATATTTTTTTTTTGTTTTAAAATACACACTTTGGCGCTTCTTTCCAGTTCTAAAAAAGTTGGTATTTTTATTTTAAATATGACTAAAACATCGATGACCTTGGGACTTTAAAAATTATGCAGGCAAATTTTGACCAATCGAGAAACTTTTTTGTTTTTGGGAATTCCATATAGCATGCTGCGAAGAAAATATAGGCAAAAGGTCAAAGGAGTTTTTAGTAGCAAAACCGTTATTGTCACTTTTATAGTTTAGGCGCTATTATTTTTTAAATCACGCGGAATTTACAAATTCGGTTAGAGCCATGACACACACAGCGGTTTCTGACGAATCGGCTGCCTAGTCGGCGACCATGACACACACAGCTGTTTTTGCCGCGGCGCGGCACATGCATCAGATGACGTGCCGAAGCGGCTAACAAGCAGCGACTCGTCATTCGCCGCCGTGTGTGTTTTTTTTTTTTTTTTTTTTTTGTCAAGGTGTAAAAATGCTCCCTTATGCACACCCTCGGTTGAGGGTAGTGTGGGGCTCGCCATAGGCATACCCATCAAAAATCACCATCTCATGATGCTAGTAACTCTACGTCACTATTGCATCTTCCTTCTTCGGCGTGTTGGCCTTCTGATTCTTCTTGCGACTGGTTCCAGGCAGGATATAGTAATGTGTTGTGATATTGTTGTGGTGTAATGTTTTATGTTGTGTGTTGTTGAGATGTGTGTTAGTGGGTTAATTATTTTTGGGTTTTTTGCTGTAGTGTTTAGCTACAGTTTTTTATGGGTTAGTAAATGTTAGTATTTTTTTGGTGGTTTTTCATTTATTTTTATTATTTTTATTTTTGTTTTTATTTTTGTGATTTTTATGTAATTATTTATGGGTTTTTTATATGTGCTTATATTGTGTTTATTGGAGGTTCTCTTAAGCTTTTTAGCCTTGCCCTTTCTGGTCGGTCTTCCCCGTCAAAAAGTGATGTAATTAGTGGATTTGTGTGGGTGCGTACTTGTTCCAAGAATCTAACATGTCTGTTTGTTAGGTGTTCGTGAATTGTTTCGATTTTTAGGTTTGCGTGTATTTCGGTGTTGCGTATGTACCATGGAACGTTTGTTATTTGTCTGAGTGTTCTGTTTTGGAAAACTTGTAGTTTCTTTTTGTTTGTCTTGCTTGTGTGTGTGTGTATGCGATGGCACCATAGAGGACTTTGGGCTTGATAACTTGGTTGTAAATTAGAAGTTTGTTCTTGATTGACATTGAGCTATTTCTGTTAATTAAGGGATAGAAAGCTTGTTTTGCTGCAATGCCTATGTTAATTTTATTTTGGATGTGTTGATTAAATGATAGTCTTCGGTCTAAGGTCATGCCTAGATATTTAAGAGTGTTATTCCAACTTAATTCAGTGTTTCCAAGCTTAAGATTTGCTGGTAATCTACGAGAGTGGCTAATGAGCATTGCCTGAGTTTTGTCATTATTAATTTTGATGTTCCAAGTTTCTGCCCAGTCGTCTATATAGTTTAAGTGCTGTTGTACGTGTATTTTGAGTCTTGATATATTTCTTAGTGTCGAATATATGCAGATATCATCTGCATATATTGAGAGCTGTACGTGTGGGTGTTTGGGTACATCTGAAGTGTATAATGAGTATAGTGTTGGGGAAAGCGGGGAGCCCTGGGGTACGCTCGCTTCCATGATTCTAGTGTTTGAAAGTTCAGTATTTATTTGTGTGACGAATGCTCTTTGCTTGAGGAACGAAGCAATAAGTTGTGTTAAAGGCATTGGTATGTTGTGTTGTGTATGTAGTTTATGAATGAGTCCCTCATGCCATACTTTATCGAAGGCCTTTTCGATGTCGAGGGCCACAACTGCGGTCGCTGCCCGCCTTTGTAGTCCTCTAGTCGAATCCTCGACAAGCCTGGCAAGTTGGAGTTCGGTGCTATGGTTTTTTCTAAACCCAAATTACTCATTTGGGATTAGATTGTGTGCTGTTACGTGTGTGTTTAGTCTATTGAGTATGAGGCGTTCCGTTAGCTTGCTCAAGGAGGAGAGCAGACTAATAGGACGCCAGTGTTGTGGGAATGTTAGATTCTTGTTTGGTTTCGGTATTAGTATGATCTTTGCTTTTTTCCAACTGGTTGAAAAGTGATTTAGTTGTAGTGTTTTGTTTATTATGTATGTTAGTTTTCGTATTGCCACGTCTGGTAGGTTTTTCAGTGCTTTGTTTTGTATGTTGTCTAGACCTGGGGCCTTTTTTGGGTTGAGTTGCGCAATAAGTTGCACAACTTCTTGTGTGTCAGTTTGTTGGGTTTCGTCTTCTGGTAGTTCGTTTATTTGTCTCGTGATTCTTCTGTATGATCTCTCTATGGCCTCTTCGTGATCCATATCCTGCGCTCCATCCCCCAAGGTGAACTGCGACTCCAGCGAGTCGGCAAAGGCCTCAGCCTTGTCCTCGCTAGAATACGCCATTCCCCTCAAGCCATCGATGGGAGGATATATCATCTTGCCTTTATGCTGCATGTTTTTAGCTATTCTCCATAGAGAGTTGTCTTGTATGTTTACTGTTGTCAGGTATTCCGTCCATTTGTTGTTTTTGTGATTTTTAACGTCTGTTTTTATTGTATTTGTTAGTCTATTTCCTTGTCTGTTGAGTTCTGCGCTGCCTGTTTGTTTGGCTCGTCTTTTTAGTCTGTTTCTTAGTCTTATGTTTTGTTTTATGTTTTCGGGAAGTGAGTATGGGTTGCTTTGTCTTGTGTGTACTGTTTTCTTGGCTGTGTTTAGTGTTGTTTGTATCTCTTCGGTGAAACTTAAGACTTGATTGTCTAGCTCCGCCTTAGAGTTTATATGTGGGATATGTTGTGTGTTGTCTTTTAAGTGTTTTTTGAAAGTGTTCCATTGTATGAATGTTTGTGTGTGTGCTCGTGCGTTTTCGTGTATGTTGTTTATGGTGATGCCAATTGGAGAGTGATCTGAGGCAGATAACTCCTCCAGATTGTCAATCACCACGTTGTGAGGGATGTTGTGTGTGATTGCGATGTCTAGTATGTCGGCTGTTTCGCCGAAAGTGGGTGGGTTCGGTGGGAGCGAGTATTGTGTAGTGTAGTGTTTCTGCTGTCCTGAGTAACATAGTACCATTTTGAGTCGTGGTTCTACATCCCCAGGACCTGTGTTTGGCATTGAAATCCCCGGCAGCTAGTACCGGGTGTGTATAGTTAAAAAGTTTCTCTATTTCTGTGTGCGTGAGTTTGTTTGGTGGCGGTCTGTATACCGAGTGTATCACCATATCTCCGTCAGTTAAACTGACTTTGACACTGGTTACCTCTAGTATCTCAGACTGTGGTGTGCGTATTGTGTCATGTTTTATGCTGTTTTTTATAAAAATGGCCGTACCGCCTCCCCTGCGGTCCGGTCTATCATTTCTATAAATTGTGTAGTTTTGAACGTGTAAATGCGTATGTGGGCGTAGGTAAGTTTCTTGCACGAGTGCTATGTCTATGTTGTTCTCAACCAGATATTCCGCTAATTCGTATCTCTTGGGATAGAGGGAATTCGCGTTCCAACTGATCAAGAACAAATGTGGTGGTGTATTAGCCATTGAGATTAGCGAATAATCTCAATGTCGGGTTGTTTTGGATTAGTGTTGTGATGGTATTGATTTTTGCCTTAATCTCCTCTTCGGACATCGTTAGCAGTGTGAAGATGTTGTTGTTTGGTGCGTTTGTGTTTTTTGTGTTAATGCCTGAGTTTGGTATGTTGTTTTGTGTGATTGGTTTTGGTTGTGGTTGTGGCTTCGTTAGTTGTGCGTAGCTGATGTTATTGCTCACCGGCCGTGTTTGTGTTATGGTTCGTTTTGTTTTATTGTTTGGGTTTTTGGGGCAAGTTGAGTAGCTCGCTGGGTGTTCACCTCCACAGTTACAGCACTTTGGAGGGGTGTTCATGGGCTTTTTACAGTCCCTGTAATGATGGTTTTCTGCGCACTTATGGCAGATTGGGGTTGCTTGGCAATTGGTTACTGTATGGCCAAATTGTTGGCATCTGTGGCACTGATTGTGCACACGATGCTTGCTGCCTCTTTGTATTTCAACTACAACTGGCATGTAGTTGATTCGAGTTTCATTTAGGATGTTTGAGTCTGATTGAGGTACTAAGACCTTAAGCATCTCTGTTAAGATGTTTCTTCTTGTTCCAGCCTTGAGCCAGAACATCTCTATGGGTGAATAGCCCTTTGCAATAAGGTCGTCCTTGATGTTCGACAATGGGATTTTGCCGTCTAGGCCTTTTATGATTACGTTTAATTTCCTATCCTCCGGTAGGAAATACGAATGGTAGGGATATTTTTTGTTTTTTAAATAAGTCGTGATCCGTCTATGATCATTCGGGGTTGTGGGGGTGATTTGAATCCCCAGTTTGGATTTTTTGATATTACCAAAATCAATTTTGGCATATGTCAAGTCTTGGTGGATTTTGACCCAGTTTTCTGGGCACCTGATTATAATTGGAACCACTTCTGACTTTGGGTGGGTGGGTGGGCTAGTCCCAGGTGTTTGCTAACAGACTCTTGTGTTGCCACATTCGTCATTCGTGGTATATTTGGCCTACGGTTTGTGGTTTGGGTTATTGGGGGGCTCGTTGCCCTAGGCCTTTTAAGGGGCGGGAATTCCCTGTCATTCGAAGCTGGCATCTCTGAGTCTGAATTGGAGTTGGTCTCCATTTCATCCTCAGTGGGGGGGGCTATAGCTGTGGGGGTTGGTTGTGATATGTGAGTTTCTGCGTGTGTGTTTTCGTTTGTTTTGTCTTGTTTTAGTTTGATTTCCGTCAATGTCTCCATAAGTACGTCGTGGTATTTGTCTTGATTTGTCTGTACGTTTTTCATTGTAGATGTTGCTTTCTCAAGTTCTATTTTTAATTGCGCTACTTGTTCTGTCAGCGTGCAGTTTTCGTTTTGTAAGTCTTTGTTTTGGGTCTCGAGTTTACGTATGTATTTCTGTAATTTTTCCATCTGTTCGTCTTTTGTTTGTCGTTTGCTATCTAAACTTTTGATTTGTGTTGTGTATTGTTTTGTTTGTGTATGTAATGTACTTACAGTTTCCTGCCTTGGGTCGCTGTTTCTTCTTAGGTTATTTCTTCTTATTTTCTCCTTTTCTAATTCAGCTAACGTGAATTCCTTTCCTCTGTTGTTGTTGTCCATTTTCTATTTTGTATGTTGTCTATTTCGCCTTGGTTTCGCTTTTCTTGCACTTTCGTTGGTGTTGATACCAACCCTCCGAGGTACATGCACCCACGTAGGTACGATACTCGGAAAGTTGGAGTCCTTTACTACGACTTAACGATTTTCTTTTGAATTTTCGGGATAAATCCCTAACGAATTTTCTTTAATAATTGCAGATGCAATGCTGGACATTACATCCACAGTCGTAGTAAAGGCTTTTGCGCACTGGCACTCACTCACGTTTTTCGTATCGATTTCGGGTTGTAAGCACGGCTTGTCTACACGACGGTCGACAAGAATAAAGTGATCATGATGTGTGTGTTTTTCCCCATTTGCAAAGTATATTATACGCGCCGACTCGGCAGCCGATTCGGCAAAAACCGCTGTGTGTGTCATGGCTCTTATTCTCCGCGTATATTGAGCGGCCGGTCGGTCGGTCGGGGTTAGTAATTTAGTCACGCGCCACGCGAGCTGTCATGCACGAATAAACAGGTTTCACTGTTTCACATTTGCCTCAGATATGGCTCTTGAACAGTCACTTAACAAAGATTATAAAAGTAATTCTGGAGTAATAGGATTTTCTCAAAAACCTGGTAAACTAACTATTAAGGTGGCTCACAACAAGACATTCATTGGGAGATTATTCAAAACATTTTTTAGGTATGTATTAATTGTTATTTCTAGTTAACTCTTCTTAATATATTTTTTTTTATAGATGTTACGTCAACAATCAACAAACCAACACCCTTTGCAGACAACTCTAAAGCTCTAAAAAATTAAAATGATGTCCTTAAAATGGATATTTACCTCACGTATAAAAAATCCCATTAGAGGAGTGCAATTATCGGAAAATTACAGCGATAATTGCACTGCAGAAACCGAAAGAGCACAGCGATAATTGCATCGTACGTATCTATGGGAATTCCATTGTAAACTTACGATGACAGCGACAATTTATAAATAACGTCAAAGTAAAGTCAAAATATATTATTAAAAATGTCTTGTTTGGGATTAAAGAAAATCGTATTTTTGCGTCTCTTTATTTTGTTTACAGTCACATGTACGTTTTTGTATTAAAAAAATAATAAAAATGTATTTTTTAAAACCATGTCCTCATTCGGGAAATACCCCCCCGAATTACACTCGTGCATCAAAATAACCAGATAATTTTGCATTCGGGCCTTTTGTCTTACAAAAACTGTATTCGGTCATTTTCAATTTTCGGTGTCGGGCTCTTTCTCCAAAATATGAAAATGAACTCATGCAGTTTTTAGACAACACGCTGTCATGCAAAATTATCGGTAATTTTGATGCACTTATTCAATTACTTCCGATAAGCATCTTGGAGAATGAATGGTGCAACCCATTTGATTTGAAAACATTACCAACGAAACAGCTCATAAACATATGTACAGGAAAAGTTGCAAATGAGGAGGTAGAAAAAAGTCTAAGTACTTTTTTAGAAACAGCTCCAGTAAAGGTTAAAACTTTATTGGAAAAATCTTCTGAAGTTAGTTTTTGGAAACCAATGAAAAGAGATGAAGTTTTAACATTCAAAGATACAAAAGCAAAACCTAAAACCACCTCACAGAAAACATTTATCGGCCCTGAATTTATGTTTAGGAGGATCATACGTGCCACTCGTTTCCAAGAAATGGATTTGTCAAACATTTTATCTTACGAACTTTCCTCTGTCTCGGCTTCTATGTTCCATGAAGATGGTGCCATGCGCAAATCAACAAAATCTGATCTTTCGAAAAAGTTAGAGTAATTTACTAATTCTTTATTGGTCTGTCCACCGATAGATTCATATTTTATTGATGGCATGGTACTTATTCAAGAATTAAAGTCATCTACGTTTTCAACTTTCAACGATTTGGGGCATCTGGTATTAATAAAAATTTTGAGCAATGGAAGAAAACATGGTGCAAATAGCATTACAGTTGTGTTTGATTCATACACTACTCAATCTCTTAAAAATGCTGAAAGGTCCAATTGTGGCGACTCAAACGTTGATTTTAAGGTGACTGGTACGCGAAAAGTTCATAATTTTAACGAATTTCTCAAATCATCCTCGAACAAAAGAGCACTATTAGTTTATTTAAGCGACTACCTTCTTCAAAATAGTTCCGATTTATTAAATAGTAATGAAAAACTAGTAATAGCTGGAGGTTTTGAAAATCCAAAACAAGCGTTTCAAATAACCTGCGATAGAGAACCAGAAAACTTGATATCACTGAACAGCAGTCAAGAGGAAGCAGACACCAGGATCATTCTTCATGTTTTGTCAGAATCTTCAAATAGCAATTCCATTTTAGTAAAATCGGTAGTGTTGCTATTACTTTTACACTTCTATAGTATAACGCCCGAACTTGAAAAATGTGTTTGGTTTATGGAGCTGGGACACAGCAAGAATAAACGCTTTGTTGCCATCCACGATATAGTTAAGAAACTTGGCCCACTAATAATCAAAAACCTATTAGCCATCCACTGTTTAAGTGGTTGTGACAACACCAGTGCATTATACAAAGTAGATAAAAAAAACCGCTTTTGAGACGCTACAAAAAAATACTGAGCGTCTTTCCAAGCTAGAAATGCTTCCGGTATTATCCGAAGATGAAGCCATGGATGTTGCCAGCAAATTCATTTTTTTTGCTGTATAAAAACAAAGATAGGAGCGTTAAAAACTTAAATGAACTAAGATTCCTTTTAACAACAACTTCAAACAAGCCTGCTTGTGAACTTCCGCTGGCAGTAGATGCTTTTGGACTACATCTAAAAAGGTATATTTATTTCGCATTTTAGCACTTAACAGAAGATAATAATATTTTAATTTTGTAGGTATATTTATCAATTAAAAGTATGATATTCTAGTCATTTACCAGAACCTGTGTATGCAAATCCCGCAAAGTTTGGATGGGTGTTAAAAGATGATGTGTGGTTACCACAGTTAACTGTAAAACGACCCCGTGCCAGAAGACCTAAGAAAACTATTGACCATAAAATGTAGAGATAAAAATTGCAATAGTAGTAAATGTGTTTGCGTAAAACAGGGATTAAAATGTATGACTGAATGTAAATGCAAATTATGCAGTAATAATTTAAGTTTTAATGACGGTCTATCAGACTCAGAAAATGAAAAAGCATAATATATGATTTTTCGATACACTTTTTCATCGTAGCCTCTTATAAAAATGTTCAATAAAATAACCTAGTGACATAGTAATAATAATATAGGTACTGTTAAGTGAACAAACACTGTTTAGTTTCTTCAGGGCGATGGCGTTCGGATATTATATGTACCTGTCGCTCCAGATTAACCGACGAGCAACCGAATTTTTAAATTCCGCGGGCTTTAAAAAATCATAGATCCTAAACTATGAAAGTGACAACAATGCTTATGCTACTAAAAACTTTTTAGGTCATTTGCCTACATTTTCTTCGCTGCATATTATATGAAATTCCCAAAAACCAAAATTTTTTTTCGGTCAGTGAAAATTTGCCTGCATAATATCTAAAGTCTCAAGGTCATCGATATATTCGGCATATTTAAAATAAAAAATACGAACCATTTTATACTTTGAAAGAAGCGCCTAAGTGTGTGCTTTAAAACAGAAAAAAAAATCATGTCGATAGCTCTATTGAGCTTTTAGATATTACAGTGGAAATATAAAAAAGCATGATTTTTTAAAAGAGGAAGTTTTCACAGTTTTTTGTAAATAAAAAAAATCGGGACCGCAAAAAAAGGTCGTATTTTGAGGTTTCATGTGTATAGTGCGCCAAGCGAGTGAACCTTAACAACGACTGAAGGGGGTAGAGGACTAGCACGTAAAAAACTTGCCTACCCATAGGCGCACGAGGTTATTCTTACCATATTATTATTGATAATATTGATTAGTTTAAGACGTTAAAATTAATTACAGTTTTTTTTTATATTACAGTCTTATAGTACAAAATATGTCATATAATATCTCATTTTTATAATAAGGATAGTATTCTATGATATTATTTGTTGCATGTAGTACATAAATATGTTGTAGTAATAAGTAGAGTTCGTTTCCCGAAGGTTTTGTATTTACGTCGTTGATGACGTCGTTTAATTTGGAAAAAAACGGTTTATCGTAGCTAATTCATATAAATTCTCTAGCATTCAATTTTTGTATTAAAAGTTAGGCAATACTGAAGCAAGTATGTTCCAAAACGCTCTTTATAGAACGTTCGGAATTGTTTTGTAATAAAAATTTTAATTTAGTGAGTTCAGTTAAGAGAGTTATCCGAAATATATAAAAATTAGTTAACCGCGTATAATGATCACCAAATGCAAGAAAAATATAAGAAAGGTTAAAAATCTTCAGATATCATCAAATTAAGGGTCTCCTTTTTTTTCGCTAGAAAAGGGGTGTCCTATAGAGTAGCTTAAGCCAAAAAAATCGGAGGATTCGCCACATTTGAGCCGAAAAAATATCCGCGTTTTGAGCCTAAATTGCCCTAGAAGGGCAAACTTCCACTATGACTTTCCCAGGTGTAACGTGAAAATATTGAAATTGTAACGTGAAAATAATGAAATTTTAGTAACCGACACCGGGGGCCTGGCACAGTGTTTCCAAAAGTTGCACATTTTCTTATGGGGAATAACAGTGTTGTTTACTATTTAAGTATATTTAATATTCCACTTCACGCATAACCCTCCGCTCGCTTCGGGGGCGCAACCAAATAAAACTAACCCAAGGCATGCCGGAAATAAAAAAAAAAATTTAAATTTGTCAGTCGAAAATGCAAATATTTTTTAGTTTGTTTTTCCTCATTTGGGAATGTCTTGGGTTAGTTTGGGTTGGGTTTGTTTGGTTACGCCCCCGGAGCGAGCGGAGGGCCATGTATGAAGTGAAATATTTGACGAATATATACATACAAAGGAATAGTGTAATCGAATGAGTGTCTCTTTTATTCCGATGAATGAATGCAAATGCACATTGAACAATCATCCAAGCAGCCACGTTTACCATACGGCGGGCAATGATATCATTATGGCAGGATCGACCATCCCTTCATCTTCATTCAATCGGACTACTGGGGGTCTCGGTCAACAGCAATATGTCCAGGCATGACCACGTTGCTAACGTCGCAAAATCAGCCTCCCAGAAGCTTGGTACGCTATTTCGCAACAAAAAATGTATACACCACAGCAGTTGCTCTGGCTTTACAAAGCGCAAATAAGACCGTGCTTAGAATATTGCTCACACATCTGGGGTGCCACGCCAGAGCACACTCTAAAGCTGCTGGATTCCGTTCGGAAGAGAGTTGTGCGTCTCGTCGGTGACCCGGAGTTGACCCGGAATTTGGATAGTCTGAAACACCGCAAACATGTGACCGAGAAATCCCTGTTTTACAGCTACTTTTACGGCAGATGTTCCCAGGATTGGGCCCGTCTTATCCCGCCCCTGACAACGCCTGTCAGACAGTCAAGATAGACGGCAAGAGCGCACCGGTTCGTCGTACAACTGGAAACACCTAGAACATCGCTTTACAAGAACTCCTTTGTCTGGCGCACTGCATCACTGAGGAACTCACTCCCAGGACGCATATTCGGATGTAACAAGCAAGATGTCCATTCGACTATGCCGAACGTTTCTTCATATGTGACGTGCACGATAGCATTTACTCGGATGTCGTGACTGTTACATAGAATCAACAAATAAGTCTTCAATTATTTAAACACTTCATGCATGGCCCTCCGCTCGCTTCGCTCTCTATACGGGGGCTCAACAAGTAGAAACTAACCAGATGCTAACCAAAACTAACCCAAAATTTTTATTTTTTTTCTTTTTATTTTGGGTTAGTTTTGATTAGCACTTGGTTATTTTCTGTTTGTTGAGCCCCCGTAGCGAGCGGAGGGCCATGCATGAAGTGTTAAAATAATTGAAGGCTTATTTGTTGATTCTATGTAACAGTCACGACATCTGACTAAATGCTATCGTGCACGTCACATATGAAGAAACGATCGGCATTGCCGAATGGACATCTTGCCTGTTACATGCGAATATGCTCCCAGGACATCTGTTCCCCAAACTAACTATTCAAGAACCGTGTCAATCAACATCTTCGCACACACACCGCTCGTCGAGCAATATAGGATGTGCTACTGCCATAAAAAAATTATTCACCTAAATAAAAAAAAGAGTAGAGACACTTATAGCACAGCTTATTCACTACCAGCTAGTCAACTCTATCGAAATCGGAAAGTTGGAGTGACGGGCACTGCGCCCTGAGCGGTTCAGTTCCACAGTTGAACTTAAAATGAATTTTCGCTTCAAAATACATGACAAATTCGTCCGAAGCCTCGGCTATCGCCCTGAGAGGTTCGGAAATTTCGGATTTTTATACAATTGTGCGTTTTAAAATAGTTTTTAAACGGATTTTAGACGATAAAATAGTTATTTAAGCAACAAGTGTGCAAAGTGAACCTTTTTTTATGAATGGGAATTTTGATAAAAAAAATGTAATTGAAATTGAATAAAAAAAGGGTACTCAACACATTAGTAGCATACAAAATTTTTTTCACTACCGAAAAATATATGAAAAAAACAAAAATATTATTAAATTGCTTTACGCACTAGTGCGTAAAATTAATTATTTTACACACTAGTGCGTAAAATATATTATTTTACGCATTGCCCTAAATGTCAAAAAATATGTCAGATTTACTTTACGCACTAGTGCGTAAAATAACTTATTTTACGCACTGCACATTAAAAATCCTATTTTACGAATCTTAGAGAGTGCGTAAAGTGAGTACTTTACGCACGGCAGTAGAAAAAGCATATTTTAAATCAAACGAACTGTCAAAAGTATTATTCAGATGCCCAGGCGTTTAAAACAATATTAAGTCATGACCCCCTTCTAAAATTTGCAAAACTTGGTTATTGACTTTTCCAAATCAAAGGATGCCGTCGCAAGACTAGCTGGTAGTGAATAAGCTGCGCTTATAGCGCACCATTTTTCTAATGAATTTTGCTAACGAAACTACAGTAAACGTCTGGCAACAGTGTGCCTTTTTAAAAATCTTTGTTTTGGCTATTGTGACAGTTGACAGTAAAAAGGAGGATGGATATTTACAAGTAAAATTTAATTTTGTTTAATGGGGCTATGGCTATGAGTCGCTTTAAATTAGGACCGGAACAAAACGGAGGTCTCTCGTTCGACTCAAATGTATCCTAGTTAATATTTTCACCCGACAATTGATTTTCAGTTGTGTTTTGTCTATATTTCTAGGGCTTTTGTGAAGTGGTGCTGAAAATTTGTGTCAAAACTCGAACTTTGAGGGTATTTTTTCGGTTCAAATGTAGCGGATCTTCCGACTTTTTTGGCTTAAACTACTCTATAGGACACCCCCTTTCTAGTGAAAAAAGAGAATTTGCAAAATCGACAAAACCTATATATCACCAAACCCTACAAACCAAATAATATAAATAACCACACAGTTCGGCATCGGCAATTTCCACGCCAATGGCTAAAGCAACTCGTTGCCGAAATTTTAAAATATGTAAAAAAAATTAGGTGTTGGTCTAGGGTCAAAGTGTATTAAATATATCCTGCGGCCAATCACAAAACTGCCTCCCCGCTAAAAATCAAGTAAACGTCGCACTGTTGCCTATTGTCGCGTATTTTAAATAGCTTGAAGGCGAATGAAATATAAACATTATAAATATTATAGTATACTTATTCCATATTCCGTATTTCCCTGTGTAAATAAAATAGTAAATAATAGAAGACACTAGTATTAAGGAAAATAACAAAATTAAGTATTCAAGTAGGAAATATAAATATTTAATTCACTATAGGAAACTAGACAGAAAATAAATTAGGATTGTTGGGAAAAAAATGTGGCAGCATCTAAATATGCGAGGACATTTTTTGCCCGCATTCTTTCCGTCCAGGTTCTCTCATTTGGCAAACAGTAGAATGATCTTGTTGACAATACCCAATAGGTTTGATTTTGTTCTAAGCTGATAAAAAAAAAAACGGCATAATTTTGCCCATTATTTATTCCACTAAATCTAAATTATCTTCACTTTCACAGAAAATCAGCTTCATTGTCATTAGTGGTGGGGGAGGGTTGCACAAATTGGAAATGTCACCACATTTATGTTGTAGTCAAGAACACATTCTGTCGGACAAATTGAGTGGGTCATAATCGCTGACCGAAGCTCTAAACTCATTAATTTGAGGTTAGGTCCAAATGCCGCGTTAATCAGATTTTTCGCAAAAAAAATTGTCCGACTCGTTAGAATGAAGCCGTTCACAAAGTTACGGAGGAGTATTAATTATGTCTATTTTACCACGAGGACCCCCTGACTATTAATAGCACCGTTAAAATTGAGTGATTGGCATAGTGCCAACTACTCTTTGGCTTAAATTTTCGAGCTAACCTATTGAATCAAAATGAAAGAAAACTATTCAAACAAGAATAAAAAACAAAACCTGAAAATAAATAAATTTAAACAAAATTCAGTAATTGGCACTACTATGCCAATAAATGTAAGAGCGATCAAAACTTAACGTAGTCATTGGCACCCTATTTCTTTAAAATTGGCGGGAAATATGAGTCGTGGGGCGTACAGAAATTAGCGTTATACCTTCCATAACATAATAAAAATAACATCTGTCCCAATAATTACGTTCTTAGAGTTTAAGACTCATGCTACAAGTTGACCAACACATGTGTTGACCAATCCTTACGAATTTCATAGTGACTTACCTGATGTGTGTGAAGCCGGAACATACATCTAATCACTATGGCGACTTTCTTTTGACTGAAAGTAACAAGACCAAACCAAAACAATAAATGAAATGCATACGATAGATCGATGTTGCCAGATCTCATGAAAAGTCCCAGAAATGCTTTGGCATCATTTTATTTCTTAAAAAACGCTAATAACTACTAAAGGTGCCAATAATTGCAACAGTGCCAACAACTATACTGTTTATCATAATCAGTGTTAATTTACTTTATTGAAACTAATTTACGACGATTTGGAAGTAGGATCGCAAGAGCAAGAACAATTTGATTTCTCAAGAGCTGTAAATATCTATCGCCATTTAAACAATACTTCAAATAAAATCGACCAATTATAATTTGCTGTGTGATAGCATCCCAAATATTTCTATTTCGCGAATAAATTGGATGTGCAGTTCCTGAATTCAAAGAGGATTTTCTGTAGCACAATAATGACAATTATGCCGATTCACATTTCCATTAAAATAGAATGTCGCTGATCGAAAAACATTGCAGCGTCCGAAATTCCTAATGCCTACTTTATGTCAGAAATTTTCAACGTCCATTTTTATCAAATAAGCAGTTCTTATGATATTTAAACCCGAATGTCATGAAAATGGCTGGGTTCAAATATTAAATATCTAATATCAGGGTTGCTTAGAGTTTTTTGAGAAATAATTTTTTTGAATAATTAAAAAAATTTTTTATATCAATTTATTGCTAAAGGACTGTAAGTTTGGCCAATGTTACCGGCAGCTCCGCCATAAGCTCTTACAAAGAAACCACATCAAAACAATTTAAATACAGCTGCAAAGACTTTGTATTTAAAAATTTGGACGAATTTGAAAGGCTTTTCATCTAAATGGGGAGTAATTTGGTATGGTTGAATAGTTGTATTAATTTATTTTATTTTATTTTAGTTTAGTTCAGCTTTAGTTTAGATTAAACCAGATTAGTTGAACTTATTGTCTGTGCATTGTTTATTAACTTAGTGTAAGGCTAGTGCAGATAATTTACAAATTATGGAATATAGCACATACAGATGTTCTGTCAGCATCTAGGTGCATAAAACTTGGATCAGCTAGACATAGACATGGACAATTGATGCTTTTTTATATTTTTCAATGTAAAGGAGTTGATAATGATGATAATTAAGTTATAATAGTTTATTACATTCCTCTTGAATTGTAAAATTTACTATGTTTATGCTTGTATATAAACATAATAGTTAGAAGTTTTCTTTTTTGGGGAATATTTAATATTTTAGGCTGCTTTCGGAACTTAATTAGCTCATAGTATTCATTATTCATTAATTAGTGTTAATCAGGTTTTATTCCATTGTTGGATAAATATATCATATTTAAAAAACAACCCTGATAATTAACTAACTAAATATTTCGCGGTATATTTTCAACTTAAATGTTTTATTCGGTCACCAGACGAATGTTCTCTTGTGGCTCAGCACAAAATACAGTCGGGCAAAGCATTGATACAATCTTTGATGAACAATCTATTCAAATGAATCTTACCCCGGCTTGACTTACAACCATGAGATATTTATAGGCATGAAAGATGATCTGTCTGATATTGAGGGAAATTTAAAGTAATCTGAATAAATCTTTTAGAGATTTGATAATAGATATGCCTACTTCGTATGTAAGGATATTTTGTTTCAACACGTAAATAAGGTATAGGACAGATATATTGCAAAAGAAACCGATTAATAGACCAAAAATTTTACTTTCTCTCCCATGAGATAATAAATCCGAAATCTGACGTTATAGAACTAATCGCCTTCGAGCACAGAAAATTATTTTTTCTATGACTAACTTGAAAATGGTAGGAATAGGCTAATAACTACTCTTGCAAACTATTATTTTCATGTACAGACAAGCGTGTAAAAAAAATTGAAACACCATCTAATGCTTCATGAAAATTTGAATACCAAATGAATAAATGCTAAAATACGAGCCCGAAATTGGGAAACGATCAGCCTTCTGGGAGTTTCCTAACGTGCGAGTGCGCTAAATGTATTTTTAAATGTATATTTTATTATATTTTTCTATTTTGAAACTATTTTGAGAATTATTATTATGTTTTTCTGTTTTGACAGTTGCACAAACATCTTGTGACCTATATGGTCATTACTACTATAGTTCTCATTCAAAACCGTGTGAAGACTTTTGCTAAGGTGAGCCTTAACAATTAGCATATACAGATTTGTTAATAACATTACAACCAACCTTTGAAAAAATTTAAAAGAAGTTTTTCCGACACTCCTTTGGGTGTCGAAATAAAATCATGTTGAACGCAAAATAAACTCACCGACAAAAAAAAACCGGCACCTAATTTTTTTTAGCAATTTTGATATGGCACAACTCTTTTATTTTTGATTTTATTGCAGGGAGTTTTTCGCCGGCCGATAGATCAATTCATTAAGATTGCGTTGCAGTTGTCCTGATGAGATTTTTGTTGTTTGAAAGTTTATATACCAGGGCAAGTCAAAATGATGTTTTTAGTCTTTCACACCCTGTGAAAAAAACACGCTTAACAACCTTCTCCCAGCATGATTTAAGATAAAGCTGGATGTGTTCCGAGCATTTTGTTTTTGCTAATTCATCTGGCTATCTCGTTTCTTGTTTGAGCTACGCATTTTTAAATGAATCGCTGCATTTGAAGATATTTCTTCTTTCAATCATTTAATGTTGTCATTCGAGCATTACTAATTAAAATGGAACTTAATAACGGGTGTGTCAAACTCTAGCCGCAATGACAACCTGCATTCTTCGTCACATGGAAGAAATTAGATTGAATATTTTTTCTTGAGGAATAGCCATGTTCTTCTTGTAATCCTAACCTGAGCTCTGCTAATGTTGTAGGCTTATTGGGACGGTGACGAATGAGTCTTTTTAATTCATCCAAAAAATGCTCAATTAGGTTGAGATCTGGGCTACAGGATGATCACTTCAACCTCCGAATTCAACCTTCATCCAAAAACTCATTTACTACATGCGCAACATGCGGTCTGACATTGTTTTGCGTGAGTATAAACTCTTCTCCACTGAAAAGGTCAAATGGAGTGACAGCGTCCTGCAGTATATCTTCAACATATATGTGGGCATTTAGAGCTCCATTTTACACAAATATTGGGCTTGTACGTCCTTCCATACATATTCCCGCCCAAATCGTCACAGATCCGAGTGATCCGACATGGAACGAGAGTCGCTCTGATATTGTACGCTTCGGCAAACTCTTGCTGTCTTACAAATCTTAGTCGAATCTGACGATTGCGGGGAAGCAATTGAGGCACTACAGCAGGTCTGCGGGAATTAAACCCAGCTTCCTTTAACCGTCTTCTTATGGTTACTTCACTAACGTTTTTTCCACGTACCTATTGTAGGTTATGTTTTAGTGAACTGGCAGTAGCTCTTCGATCCCTTAATGATTGTAGCAATATGAAACAGCTGTCAGCTAAGGTGGTTGATTTTTTCTTCCGGGCCCTGGCCTTCTGGTATAGTTTCCCATCTCGAGATATCTATTTCAAGTATCTTGTACGGTTGATTGCGAAATTCGTAAAGTACGGAAAACCTAACTTTTATTACGACCATCATCTAATAAAGCAACGATTTTACCCACGCCTGCAGTAGCTAACACCATTTTAATTACATAATACTGACAACGTCACTGTCAAAATAATCTAATAAAGTAACGACTAGCTAACTTGAATATTTTACGCTGATTATTTTTATTGACATTGAACAAATGCAGCGTTTCATTTAAACATGCGTAGCTGTTAAAAGAAATGAGATAGCCAGATGATTTAAAAAACAAAATGCTCGGAACACATCCAGCTTTATCTTAAAAAATCATGCTGGAACAGGGTTGTTAGGCGTGCTTTTTCCACAGGGTGTTTTAAACTTACGACTAAAAACATCATTTTGACTTACCCTGGTATATATCAGGTATGTATCAGTACAAACTGCAGCTCAATCCTAATGAATTGATCTATTAGCCAGCGAAAACCCATTGCAATAAAATCAGAAATAAAAAAGTTATGCAATATCAAAATTGTTAAAAAAAATTAGGTGCCGGTTTTTTTTGTCGGTGAGTTTAGAAAAGATTGATTTCAACTCGCGTGAGATATTAAATCGTTTTCTTAAGAATTCAAAGACTGTTTTTGTGCCAATTTCCTAGGTGGTTGCAGGGAAAAAATTGACAATACTCGAAAAAACAAACTGCTGCCTCTGATTCGGTGTTTACCCCAGAATCTAATGTTAACTATAACTACTGGTGAGCAATGCGAAGGTTTTCAATTAGCATTTAATTGTAGGTCAGAGAAATTTAAAAGGGAAGATAGAAAGTGTTACTTTAGTAAACTGCAGTTAACCAATGGATTGGCAATTCCAATGTGCGCCATGTTATATTAAGTTTAATATATTGTTTGCATGTGCCGAAAAGTACACTGCTGTCTAAATAAAAGCTAAACATTCTATCCTCGTAATAGCTGAGCTGAATATTCTACCCCTGTAATGGATGACGCAATCTGTAAAATAAGTGCTTGATACCCATTTTTTATTTGCTATTAATATCAATGCCTCGAGTCAGCGGCAAATAAGTTGGGTTAGAAAATTATATAAAAATCGTCGTAGCTTTTCATGCAAATAAATAAATAAATAAAAGAAATAAAGAATGTCTTTATTATGGTTTAAGAACAAATACAAAAATTAAATTCAATAGCAGCGAGATCTAGCTTAGAGCTACTCATATCTAACCGCAAAAATAAATAAATTATAATAGCATTTCTAACACAATACTTATTACTAAGTACTAAATGAACCAAATAAAAAAATAATAATAATAAAATTACCAACTACCCATACTTGATTGTCTATAGCATTCAAGATTCGCCAGCAAATATTTTAATACGCTTCTTGAAACCCGCCACGGTGGAGCAAGATGTTACTCCGGGAGGCAGGGAATTGTAAAGTTTCACGGCATTGTAAGTAAAGGAACGCTGATACAAGGCGGAGCTGTGCTTTGGGATACCAAACTGATTACAGTGTCTAGTTGATCTTCTATGAGTATCAGACCTACGACTAAGTTGTTCGTTGTGATAATTTTAAAAGTCAACGTAGCCAAATGCACAGAAAATCTTTTTTGTAGGATAAGCCATTTAGATTTATCAAAAAGATCAAATTTCCTATGACCGTATGAAAACTTTAAACACGAATTCTGTAATTTCTGTTAGCTATTTTTATCTTTACTTGTTAACTATGTTGGGGTTTGGAACCTTCGGCAACATGCACTAAAACTGAGCTTTATCCACAATACCGAAACAGAATTTTTGCACTCGACGCGCGTTTCGCTTACCATGTTATATTATGAATTAATTTTAAATTTTTTATTGTTATTCTATGATTATTAACCACGTTATATTATGAATTAATTTAAAAATTTTTATTGTTATTCTATGATTATTATCAAAAGCATGCTCGGCAACACTTGATTTTTCTGTTCTACCATACTTTAAATGGGCTATATGTTCTTTGAATCTCGTCTGTATAGAGCGTCTAGTTTGCCCAACATATTTTTGGTTACAATCCATACATCCAATTTCATATATTCCACTTCTTTCTAACATTTCAATTTTGTCCTTTGGACCACCTAATAGTTTCTTAATGTTAAACTGAGTCTGGTATACTAATTTTAAACCTACTTCCTTAAAAACTTTTTGGAGTCCTCTAGTATACGGAGGATTATACGGTATCGAAACATATTTTGTATTTTAATCCTGATTAACGAAAGAAGTGGAATCACGAATGGTCTTTCTAAACAAATGCCTCTTAATTAGTCTATTTATTATGTTAGTATTGAAACCATTAACTTCCGCTATATTCCTAATTGTTTCTTTTTCCTTATTAAATCTTTCTCTGCTAAGAGGAAAGTTAACCATACGGTGTACTAAAAAATGAAAGCTGGCCATTTTGTGTTGGTCGCAGTGGAAGGAATCA